>PVKS010002931.1:0-110741 GCA_004027875.1 Aplodontia rufa | reverse complement strand
CTTTGGTAATGAAGTCACAGATTTTGCTACCCGGGACCCTCATATCTTCTCCACCATAGAACATGCTAAGGACTTTCACTCTAAATTTCACGTCAACTCTTCCACCTTGCGTTCATGTTTCTCCCTTATTAAGGCTACAGGTCGGGACATTGTAAAAAATTGTCCTAGTTGTGTTACTTTCCTTCCTTCACCCCCTTTAGGAGTTAACCCCAAGGGACTATTACCTAATTATTTTTGACAAATGGATGTTACCCACTACCCAGAGTTTGGCAAATTACAATTCCTACATGTTACTGTGGATACATTCTCTGGGTTCATATTGGCTTTGCCCCTGGCTGGTGAGAAAGCTAAAGATATTATTACTCATTGTCTCTTGACGTTCTCTACTCTCAGGCTTCTGCGACAAATTAAGACAGACAATGGTCCCGGAACACCTCTCAGGACTTTAAACAATTCTGTTCCAGCTTTGGCATTCAGCATGTTATGGGGATTCCTTACAACCCCACAGGCCAAGGTGTCGTTGAACACGCCCACCTGACTCTAAAAACTATGTTAACTAAACAAAAAGGGGGAATAGGGGCATCCTTCAGATCCCCTAAGGATAAACTCTCTATTGCCTTATTTACTTTGAATTTTTTGAACCTTGACTCGGACGGACATTCTGCTGCCATCCGTCATGCTGAACCTTCTAAAAGCAAATGATCTTCAGTCCTTTGGAAAGATGTTTTGTCAGGTCAATGGAATGGCCCGGATCCAGTGTTAATCTGGAGCCGAGGATCTGTTTGTTTTCACACAGGACGCATCATCACCAATTTGGGTACCTGAATGACTGGTCAAGCCTGCACAACTGGAAGGCAATCCTCAAGATGATGAAGAGCAACGACATGGTGATGATCCTCCTGGTGCTGGGGATACTTCTCCCCCTTGGTAGCGGGGAACACAGACAACTTTGGAATATTGTAAAAGCCTGGCCTCATCCTTTACTGCTTTTTCTAGTTCTTACCCTGCCCTGTTCACTACAAACTCTTCTTTAGGACCACCTACTGTTCCTTTTATTTCGGACCTGGGATAACTTGTCTCATGCCTTTTGTTTTATTATTCCTTGTATGGATATATCCTCTGTTTCTATGATCGCTGGTGGTAGGATTTCCAATCTCTTGTTGCTTGGGGAAGAAATTGGTTTGGCTTCCTGGCTTTTGGGGGTTCCCTGTGTCTCATATCTGATATCAGTGTGTGGTGGATGTGCAAGCTACGTGGTAACCAGTGTAAACAAACAGCAATTCTACACCAAGCTTTGCTAGCCATCAATGCTGGCAACTCCCCTGAAGTATGGCTGAGCATGCTAGACCAGTAGTCAAAGACGGGTCAGACCGGGAAGAGCATATATCAACCTAAGACAGGGATTGAAGAAGTTGTACTTCAACACCCAATGACGGGTAAGAATGTAGCTCTATCCTGGCAACCTAAGACAGGCACGGTCTCATCTTAAACAAAAAGGGGGAGATGTGGCGGGCGGCACCCAGGGCCCACGCCATGCAGGCAGCTTTAAGATGGCGGCTGGCAGCTGGCCAAACCAAGTCAGCTGACCTCATGCTGTTCCTGGTTCGTATGCTTGCAATATCTGACCACCTAGAGACAACCAACAGGAGCCGGCAGCAGAGCTTTTATCCTCATAGCAACAACCTGCTGATTGGGTTACCTGCCCTATATAAGCGGTGCAACATCCTGAATAAAGAGAGAGCACGAGAGATCTCCACAAGCAACAAGCGTGTGCGCGTCATTATTGCCGCTTCGCCGGTCGAACGTGGCACTAAACAAGAGAAGTATCTTAAAAAAAAACATTTTGGGGCTGGAGTGGTGGCTCAGTGGTTGAGGCACTTGCTTGGCATACGCAAAGACCCAGGTTCAATCCCCAGCATCACATACATAACTAATTGTCCAAGAAATGCAAAAACAAAATTGATTCTCTCCTTCTCTCTGAAAAAAATTTTTTTCAATAAAGAAAAACCTGTTACTCTAGAATGTTTTGCTGATTCAAATTTATTCAATTACAATTGTTTTACCATCAGTTTATAAATATTCCAGTGTACTGTCTCACAAATTCTAGATAGTATTTTTTTAAGAGAGGGGGGATAGTGAGTAGAGAGACAGAGAGAGAGAATCAATTTTATTTAGTTTTTCATGTTCCTTTCATTACTCTGACACTTTGTTGTATACATGGTACTGAAGTTCAAACTCACATCCCAGCACCGCCAGGCAAGCACGGTAACTGGTGAGCCACCACTCTAACCTCTAGATAGTATTGTTTTTAACTAACCAGCTGATGGGTGAAAACATAATGTCACCTTAATTATACATAACTTATTTTGTAGATATAGAACATTTTATATAAATATACTGGTCATTTATATTTTTTCATCTTTTGGGACTGCCAAAAGAAATTTTATAACATACAATTTAGGGACATGGGCATAATAGAAATCTGTCTTTATATAAAATTGAATTTGAGATGCAGATTTTCTTTGCAGATACACTGTAACTCACAAGGCAAGGTTGTTCATTCAACGAATATTTATTCAGCATTTAGTATATATTAAGCACAGTGCTAGAAATTTGATTACAAATCTTTGATTTTCTTTTATTCTGCCTCTGGCTTTTTGTCTCACTTATTGCAACTTAGCCATGAGGTTTGAAAACAACTGAGGTGCTGGGCAAACAAATACACACACACACACACACACACACACACACACACACACACACCACATTTTGGGCAAAAATGACAATATAGATACTTTTCTGTTATCAAAATTCATTTGTGACTCATTCCTCCACTTTCTCATTCTCACATGGAAGCACTTTTATCACCCTTAACAGCATTTTGTTCACTGAGGATGAGTCCTGGGATTTAGATGATGCCAGAATTTATGCATTATGGGCCAAATATAGCAGAGTTTTGAAATAATAGCTTTACTTCACAGAAGGATGCAATTAGCTCTCTTCTGTTTCCAAACTGTATTCAAATATCATTATAACCACATGTCAAATTATTACATATTTGGCACATAATACTAGTTAATTGCTGATAAAACATAATAGCAGTTGGGTCTGGAACCACCTAGATCAATATTGGACCAATTACTGCAGATATATTAATTTAAATTTGCCTCTTTTTCATTTATCATTTGGTATTTTTGCTCCAGGATTAAAATACAGGTCAGAATCTGAAGATCTTGTTCTACCTGCCACACACTCTTACATGTTACAGAGCATCTGAGCCAGCAATTTAATACTTGCCCCAAGAAGTTCTGAGTTATGGTGTAAACTTAAGATTGAACTTCACAATGAAATAAAAAATTTTCACAAAAGACTAGTCATTCAGAAATAGTTCTGTTTCCTCATGACAGATCTTATAAATTTTATCCAGAATTCTGCTCAGTCTTACGTGACAGAAAATAGTAATTGAAAAAAAATGGAGATATTTACAACAGAATTTTTAAAAGGATATTTGAAACCACATATCATAATTAAACCTGTCTCTACCCCTTGCCAACTGCACCAAAAGGAAAAATGAAGTGAAGCAAATCAACAAAATCAAAGAAGAAAATGGAGATATCACCAATGATATTAGCAGAACTTATTTTGAAAAATTAGACTGCCAAGGTTGATAATCTGGAAGAAATGGACAAATATCTGGCCACATATACATTCCCAAATTAACACCGGAGGACACTGAAATTCTAAACCAACCAATCTCAGGTAGCAAAATCAAATCAGCAATCAAAGGCCTTTCGATAAAGAAAAGCCCAGGACCTGATGGATTCATGGCAGAATTCTACCAGACCTTTATAGCAGAATTAACACTGATCCTCTACAAGTTTTTCCATGAAATTGAAATGGTGGGAAGATGTCGGGGGTGGCACCCAGGGCCCACCCCACACAGGCAGCTTCAAGATGGCGGCTGGCAGCTGTCCCAACCAAGTCAGCTGACCTCTTGTTGTTTCTGGTTCTTGTGCTTGCAACATCTGACCACCTAGGGACAACCAATAGGAGCCAATAGCAGAGTTTTCTTCCTCATAGCAACAGCCTGCAGATTGGTTCACTTTTACTATATAAGCAGTGTAACTTCCTGAATGAAGAAGAAGAGATCTCCACAAGCAACAAGTGTGTACACGTCGTTATTGCCACCTCGCCGGTCGAGGGGACAACGACAGGAAGACACCCAAATAATTTCTATGAAGCAAATATTACACTGATAACAAAACCCAACAAAGACATATCAAGAAAAGAAAATTACAGGCTAATTTCCCTAGTGAACACTGACGCTAAAATCCTTAATAAAACCCTAGCTATCTGGATCCGAAAATACATTAAAAAGATAATACATCATGATCAAGTGGGCTTCATACCAGGAAAGCAGGGCCAGTTCAACATACACAAATCAACAAATGTAATTCATCACTTAAGCAGAATTAAAAATAAAAATCACAATCATTTAAATTTAGTCAGAAAAGGCCTTTGATAAAATTCAGCACCCATTTATGCTTCAAATTCTGGAAAAGATAGGGATCAAAGGAAGATACTTTAATTTTGTAAGAACCATTTATGACAGACCCATAGCCAACATTGTGCTTAATGGAGAAAAAATGAAAGCATTCCCACTGAATTCAGGAACAAGACAAGGTTGTCCATTTTCACCATTCTTATTCAATACAATCCTTGAAACCCTCGCCAGAGCCATCAGAGAAGAGAAGGAAATCAAAGGAATTCAATTAGGAAAAGAGAAAGTCAAGTTGTCTCTATTTGCTGATGACATGATCCTATACATAGATGGCCCAATAAGCTCGACCAGAAAACTTCTAGAGCTTATAAACGATTTCAGCAAAGTGGCTAGTTTTAAGATCATCACTCATAGATCATTAGTTTTCCTATACTCCATCAACAAGTCCACTGAAGAAGAAATTAGGAGCTTTGTCCCTTTCACAATCTCCTCAAAAAAAAAAAAAAAAAAAACTTGAGCATCAATCTAACATTTTACGGACCTCTACAACAACAACAAAAAAAGAAATTGGATCTGTGCAGATTTTAAAACATTCCATGTTCTTGGTTAGGCAGAATCAATATAATCAAAATGGTCATTCTACCCAAAGCCTTATATAGATTCAATGCAATCCCCATCGAGATACCAATGATAGGGGCTGGAGCAGTTTCGGAGGTTATGGTGCTTGCCTTGCATGTGTGAGTATGCAAGGTCGAACTCCAGCACCACATACACAACAAAGTGTCAGAGGAATGAATGTCACATGAAAAACTAAATAAAAATTGCTTATTGCTTCTCTCTTTCTCTCTCTCTCTCTCACTGTCCCTTCTTTCTTGAAAAAAAAAAACAATGACATTTTTCAGAGATATAGAAAAAAAAATTCTCAAATTCGAATGAAATAACAGAAGACCCAGAATAGCCAAAACACTACTAAACAGGAATTAGGAAGCAGGAGGTGTCATAATTCCTGAACTGAAATTATACTACAGAGCTATAGTAACAAAAACAGCATGGTATTGGTATCAAAACAGAAGTGAAGACCAATGGAACAGAATAGAAGATTCTGAGATGAAACCCCATGTCTTTAACCATCTGATATTTGATAAAAGGGGCATAAGCATAGAGTGGAAGAAGGACAGCCTGTTCAACAAATGGTGTTGGACAAACTAGACAGTCATATTTAGACAACCGAAATTGGACCCTTACCTCTCTCCCTGCACAAAAAATCAAACCAAAATGGTTCAAAAATCTAGATATTAAACCTTCAACTTTACAATTGTTTAAAGAAAAAGCAGAATCAATACTACACGACACAGTGGTCATCTCCACCTTCCTTAACAAGACTCCCATGTTACAAGAATTAAAGTCAATAATAAATGAATGAGATGCAACTAAACTAAAAAGCTTTGGCACAGCCAAAGATTTAGTCAAGAGTATCAAGAGAGAACCTAAAGAATGGGAGAAAATCTTTACCTGCTACACCTCGGACATAGGGCTAATATCCAGAATATACAAAGACCTCAGAAAACTAAACACCAAAACCATAAATAACCCAATCAATAAATGGGCTACAAAACTAAAAAGAAATTTCTCAATGGAGGAAGTCCAAAAGCCTATAAATATATGAAAAAAATGCTCTAAATCACTGCAAATCAAAACTTCACTGAGATTCCACCTCACTTCTGTCAGAGTGGCAAAAATGAAGACTATGAACAATGACAGATGCTGGAGGGGCTGTGGGAAAAGAACAACACTGTCACATTGCTGGTGGGACTTCAAACTGGTAGAGCCACTCTGGAAAGCAGTGTGGAGACGCCTCAAAAAATTAGGGCTGGAACTGCCTTATGACCCAGCTATCCCACCCCTTGGTATTTTCCCAAAAGAGCTAGAATGGGCATATTAGAGAAATATAGTTCTATCAATATTTATAGCAGCTCAATTTACTATAGGTAAACTATGGAACCAACCCAGATGCCCCTCACTTGACAAGTGGATTCAAAAACTGTGGTACATATATACAATGGAATTCTACTTGGCTATTAGAGAAAATGATATTATGGCATTTGCAGCCAAATGGATGAAGATGGAAAAAATTATAGTAAGTGAAGTAGCTCAAACTCAGAGACTCTAGGACTGAATGTTTTCTCTCATTTGTGGAAGCTAGAATACAATTGGAAACAGTATGATAGATGACTAAGGTAATAACAACCTCAACATGTATGAAGTTTTACATGAGCAGGAGGAGGCTTGCTTATAATGCTGGGGGACAAAGGGAGGGTATAGGGAGAAGGGTAAGTAATAGGAAGGATATCAAGGAGGCTGGAGGGAGGGAGTATGGGGGAATCAACCCAGTGGGGAACATTCAACTTTCATGAGAAGTCCAATTAACACGGGGTTTAAGTAGTGGAAAACATGGAATCATGGGGAATCCAAAGGGAGAAACCATGGAATGGCATCAGCCTTGGCTTGCTCTATCATACATTTGTTCTTGATTGTATGACAATGATTCCCTCCTAAATGTAAGACTATCTTTAACAAATAAGTTATCAAGAAAAAAAGAATTAAACCTGTCTCTATTTCATATTGAGCTATTTATTAGCTTTCAAAATCAAATTTTATTTAGTACCAATATAATATTCACTTACTTTCTTAGTCTTTTCTTAATGTGTATGGAACATTCTTTAATGGAAAATATATGATTTAAATATTTTGACTTGCATTTAACTTGTATTTGTTTGATATTTAGGAAGAATTTTTTTTCTTAAGAGAGAGGGACAGAGAGAGAGAGAGGAAGAGAGAAACCATTTTTATTTGGTTTTTCATGTGGTCTTCATTGCCCCAAGACTTCGTTGTGTACATGGTGCTGGGGTTTGAACTTGTATACTCGCACATTCTGGGCAAGCGTCATAACTGCCAAGCCACTGCTCCAAACCCAGGAAGAAATTTTTAGATTCCATATTTCCTCTGTTTCTTAATTCTTGGTGGACACAATATTGCCCAACTTTAGTTTGTATAAAAACAGTCTTCAGTTTAAAAAAATCACATGTAGATATCCATCTCATTAGGAGGAAGAATGAACAATGCCATTTTTAAACTCTTTCTTTGGTATTTATAAATGAGATTTTTTAAAAAGGTACAGTTTTACTAGGTTTCACTTCCA
The DNA here is from genome assembly GCA_004027875.1 of Aplodontia rufa. Classification (NCBI taxonomy): domain Eukaryota; kingdom Metazoa; phylum Chordata; class Mammalia; order Rodentia; family Aplodontiidae; genus Aplodontia; species Aplodontia rufa. The sequence continues at coordinate 103,041 of PVKS010002931.1, read as the reverse complement.
CTGTTTTATTTCTTAAAACACTCTCTAAAACTTATTTTAAATGGAAATATTTAACGTGATTTAAAATATCAGCATTTTCAATTATTATTTAACTGTACTAATTGGTTAAATACTTACTGAATATATTGCTTTGCAGAATGATTAAGTTCCCAATTATAAAACTACAAAAATTTTTGAAGTTATATAGGTATTAGATCTTTCAAACTGAGTAAAAGAATATATTTTGCTCTTCAATCTTGATGACATGTTATAATTTTCTTAGGGGTTCCACAGTGGAGGCATAGCAGAGGGAAATGGGAACTATCTGTCAAAAGGTATGAAGAATTACTAGAAGTTATTTTGTTAAAGGGCAATATAAAGTTCTAAGACTTGGTCAATAAAATAAATCCATTTGTTATATGAAACCACACACTACTTTATGCCTTGTTTAACAAAAAGTAGAAAGTCTTAATAAATTACATTATTCAATTTTAAATAAATATTTATTTATAAGGAATGTGGATTAAAACCCTCATTTTTTTCTTTACAGTGAATATGTCCTTTTCTCTAATCACAGAATTTATTAATGCTTAAAATTTGAGCATTTCTTTTCCTTATTTCATTTCAGAAAAAAAAAAACTTAGTAAATCTCTTTAGACAGTAATTCAGAGTAACTCATTAGTATCTTTTCCCTAGTTAGGAAATGAAGGCTGATAGGTTAGGACCAAAATTGGTCATCTACATAACTGTTACTGCTCACTATATTTCTAAATCATTTGTGCACAGACATACATTATTTGATTTAGAAGAGTCAAAAGGTATGAATAGATTTTTTGGTCACTTAATTAACTTGTGTAGATGTATCCTTAGGCTTCTGAGCTCTCTGCTATTTATGGAGAGTCTTATTTTGTAGAGAGGAATATTTTCTTGCGGGAAGTGACTAAATCACATGTTGTTGAATTTAAAGAAGTTGTCTTAATCACTTTCCACCCTTTTCTCACTTACATTGCTGTTACAAGTATGCTTTGTAAATCTTATCCAAAGTTTCTTTTAGTTTTGATGTGCTTTAAAAAGCAAAATTCTTGGCATAACAGTCATAGGAGTTAGGACACATATTAATATTAAATATGAAGAGCTTATATATTGAACTCTCTAGGTTTTAACACTGAGATCACTGGAATTTCCTAATTTTTTTTAAAAAAATTGTTTTAGCCTTCTCAATCCAAAAGTGGATAAAATAAATGTTTCAAAAGGAAAATAGAAATGAGAAACATAAATGTTGACTTAAATCTAGAGAAGGGAAAGCTTCTGAAAGAGAACAAATTGTCTTGAAAATATTAAAGTCTGATTGTTCACAGTCTCATCTTTCATAGCTACAAATGTTAATTTTTCCATTCCCAGAATTTTCCACCAACTCTTTCTTTCATATAAGAAGTTAATTTCCAAGTATTTCAAGATTGCTCTTTGGATTATAGTTAACTCTGATGAATATAAATTCCCAGAGTTAGAAGCACTGTGTGATGGTAAATGACGTGTCAGACTGCTTAGGTTTGAACACGGCCTCTACCACATGCCTATTATCCTACGTAGAGCAACTTGCTTAATTCTTCTTTCCCTAAGCAGTTTCATCTCTAAAATGGAACTAATAATAGTACCTAAAGCATAAACAGTTTTAAGGTTAAATGAGACAATGCCATATTTTGTAAGAGTAAGCATTCAAATACCATTGCTATTGATGCCTACTTTTAATCTATGCTTCCAATAGCAATATGAAACATCTCTATAAAATTAAAACAAATCATACTGCCCCTACGCTCAAATTCCCAGGTATTTTCTGTACATTTAGAATCAACTTTTAAACCCCTTATCAATATCTAAAAGGAGATGGTGACTTGGACCCATACTGTCTGGCCCCATCCTGTAGTGCTTAGTCTACCAGCTACACTGGCCTCCTTGTTCCCCTACCACAAAAAGATACTCTTACAATAAGACTTTTCAGTAGCTCTCCCCTTTCCTTGGGGCATATGATCTTCGTCTACTTACTCTTCATTTTGCTCTTGGCCTCAGCTCTAATAAGATAAATTTTTATTAACCCTCATATTACTCTGCCACTTTTCTTCACAGAATTCAACACTAGATAAAATTGCCTTATAATTTTACTATTTGTTCTCTGGTCCAAAATAGACATAAAAGTCTACAGACAGAGATACATTCACTGCTTTATTCTCTATGATCTCCAATGCCACAAAAGTACTTGATAAATACTTGTTTAATGACTGAATATATAATTACATTTAATTAAAGGTAATAAAAATTTGAACATAACTGGATCAAAACTTATTTCAGAATGTATATCTCTATGGCAGAAGGGAAGGGTTCTCAGGCTAAGAATGATTTATTTTATTCACATTGTATAATTTCTTTTTATGAGATATGCATACCAGAAGAATTAAAAAAACATATATGATAATATAAGGCTATAAAATCAAGTACCAAACCAAGAAAATATGTATTTATATGTAAAGGCTATAATATAGTAGATTTTTATTATAATTTTCTTTGTATATATTTAAATTAAAGAAGTCAAATTTTGGATCCATGGATATAGTAATTAGTATAATTATTTTGTTGTTATTATTGTTTTGTTTTGTTTTTAGATTTTTATAGTTACTCATAGTACTTGGGTTCATTCTGACAAACTCATATTTTGATGAAGACCTAGAAATAATGAGAAACACCTGGTCTCTTATCATTTCCCCAAACATAACTTTATACATTTTCATAATTACTCTTTTCATTCAGAATCCATATCCTCACTCACTCTATTCAATAGTTTTTGAAAATTAGACCTTTAGCTTCTGATTGGTCTTGAACAATTTTTAAATCACAAGATTGACATAAAATGATTTACACCTTCAAAACTAGAAACTGTTAAGAATGATTATCAGCAAAAGCTTTCTAAAGAAATGCAGACAGGAGGGCTGCAGCATGTGTTATAGCCATGAGCTGTACAAAATCAGGAGCTGTTGATGAACCAAGAGAGTTACAGGCATGGGGAGCATAGCCAGATCATAGCTGTGGTCTTAATGAAACTGGCCAACTGGCTGAGATCTAAAATAAGGCATCTGTCCAACTTCTCCCAACTCCCAGGCATCCCCTGCTGGTGTCTACCATTATCCCATAGTGGCAGTCTTCTATCAGTCATCTTCCCCATTCCCCCAGAAGGGCTGGACTTGGTTTGAAAAAAGTAAAATTAAAGGTACAGAGGAAGACTCATCTAAATCAGGCAAAACTTTGCTATTTTTGAAACATTCTCCTTCTCTGAATACCACATATTTATAGGATCATGCATCTCTGTATGGCCACTCTCCACTCTCCAGATCTTCATTGCTTCATCCTGATAGGTTTTGTCCTATCTGCCAAAACATGTGCTAACTTCAACACTGAAAGAATGAGTAAGCGAAAGTGCAATAAATTACAAAGGGCTTCTACCTTGTCTCTCCCTCTCTCTCTCTCTCTTTTTCCAAATGCTTCACAGAAGTAATCTACTACTTCTGCTCCTATTTTCATATTATTGTCTCTCTTCTACACTTTACCAATCTAACATCTTTTCATTAAACCCTCAAACACCCACCAACATTAGTTTTAAGTTCAGTCTACCTCTAAAGAACTCATAGAACCTTCACTAACTTGTCACCCACTTTTTTCTGTTTCTAAAAATAGTAATCTTCAGAGTTTCTTCCTATCCATATTTCTAACTCTTGTGCTATGCTTCAACTTTATCCTAACTCTGGATAACATTTTTCTCTCTATTCATTCCCTAATATATGATATAACAGGACTTCAAACACTTCTACTTATTATTTTATAAGCGAAAATACCTCTAATTCTATTTTTATTTTATTATTATTTTTATTTTGTACCAGGGATTGAATCAAGGGTCGCTTAACCACTGAGCCCTATCTCTGGCCCATTTTTGTTTTTTATTTTGAGCCAGGGTCTTGCTGAATTTCTGAGGTTGGCTTTGTACTTGTGATCTTCCAACCTTAGCTTCCAAAGCCACTGGGATAACAGACATGTGCCACCATACTCTCTCTGTTTGACTAAGTACTTATTTCCTCAAATTTAACCTGCTCTCAAAAGGCTGTTTTATTTATCTCAGTTTACATTCTGACTATTTTTGCAGATGAAAAAATATCATCTAATCCCACTATTTTCACTCACAAGCCAATGGGTGGCCAAGTCCTGCTACATTTTCTTTTGAACTACCTCTACTACCAGCTCTCTCTATCAATATCCCACCAAATTTAAACCTCGCCATTTCTTGCCTGGATTGTTAAGGCCACTTAATGTGTTTCCTTGCCATTAATTCTTACTGGAGCCCAATGTGCTATTATAAGCCTTATCATCACAGCACTCATGAGGCTGAGGTAGCAAGTTCACTTGAGTCCAGGATTTGGAAACCAGCCTAGGCAACAGAGTAAAACCCCATGTCAAAAGGAAAAAAAAAATTATTCCTGAGCAAAACTTACCCTTCTCACCACTGGTCAGACTATTTTATAAAATCACAAAGCTTCTAAATCAATTCCACTGGGGGGAGATTTTCAATGGAGTTTACACTCCAATCTGCATAACTACCTCCAACTGTGATGAATGTAAATAATTTCCCAGAGAAGTTTAATTTTCTAGTCAATAATTATTTTTTACTCAATGTAAAAAATCCAAGTAATAATTCTCAGTTGAAAGGAGAATAACATTAAAAATTATATTAAGTCATTGAGAAAAATAAATGAGTCTCAGTTTATCAGGATATTTAGTTGTTATAATTCATTTTCTGAATTTTTACTAAGAGGGAAAAGAAATCCACATTTTTTGGAAATGTTCAAATTAAAATATTTTCATTATTATGAGTAACTAATTTTATGTTCATTACTTTATTTCATATCCATTCAATTTCATGGCAAGATGTAATCTTGCCCTAATCTGAACATTGTAACTGTAGAATTAGGTCTTCATTCTCATCTTATGGATCATGTTGATGTAAATGATATTAAAAAATGATTTTATATTAATTATAAGTAATAACACTATCCTCAAAAGAGCACTATAGGAAAAATCTAGGTATTCTACTGCAGAATTAGCTGCATATCCAGAAAATATTTTTAAATTCAAAATGAAACATCAGAAAATAATGGCTTTATGTAGGAGGAGGCTATGAGAAGGCATTTGAAATTGTGAAGTAAAATAATCTTCACATTGACAAATGAACAAAATGATTTTTATTTTTACAATGATATTTACAGTGTAGGAAACTAATTAATTACTTACATGTTTATCATCACAAGCATTATTTGAAATCCTTAACTACAATTTCATACTACCACACAGATCTTGAAGCAAGAATCTGGCTAATAGCCATGCTCATCAGCATTTATAAATAATAAAATCCTTTAGTTAAACCTTTTCATTTTTATGTAATTGTTTTTGGAATTGTTTTATCATCTGAAAATACATACTAATTAAATATAGGATCATGATTTTAAATTGTACTTTAGAGAAATTATAAAATCAGAATAACAAGAATACACCTTGAAGTAGCTACTTTGTCATCCAGACATAAGGGAAATCATTTTAAAATATGGTTTATTTAAAGTAAAGATATATAAATCAGAAGTGATTAATAATATGAAATAGTCATTCACACAGGAATGTTAAGTATTTGGTGAGATCTAAGATATACAATATATTTCATATATATATATATATACATACACATACACACACACGTAATTACTAGAAATATATTTAGCCTGTTTTTATTCATGATTTAATATTTAAGCTATCATTATAGCATACTCTAGTAGTTGATAGAACTAGTCTTTAAAAGTCTAGCTATGGTTTCAATTAAACCATTCAAAAGGCCTTTCATCTTCCAAAAAATGCATTAAAATTTAGCCATGCTTAGCCAACAGAAAATAACAATGTCATTTGGCCAAAACCTATTGCCAAGAATACACTTTTGCACTATTGCGAATGTTTTTAGTGTGATATTAACTCCCAACCGCAACAATAAGCACAAACCAGTGTCTTGCTAACCTTCTAAAGATTAAATTGTGAATGCCTGTGTTAACCTGAACATTTAGTAATAGTGGTCAAATTTTAATGAGATAGTCTCTCCCACATCACAATACAGTAATCTGTGATAATGGAGCTTCAATTTTTAGAATTCTTGACTCTTTAATCTACCCAAAGATCTTGCGAGATATAGAGGCCAGACACATTCTTTTTTTTCCTAATTAATAAAATAAAGAAAATAATAAGATAGTTCAAAGCTGAAATACAGAAACAAAAGGGCTTAAACTTCACTTTTTGATCTAGTTTTCTCCAGAAAAAATGTGTGGAGGGCTTGCACAAACATCAATTCAAAATGAATCAAACACCTAGGAATAGAGCAGAAACTATACAACTCTTAAAAGAAAATGTAGGGTCAACACTCCATCACAGAAGCACAGGCAATGACTTTCACAATAGAATCCCTAAAGTTCAGGAAATTGAAATGGCATCAAATTAGAAAGCTTCTGCTCAGAAAATGAATTAAAAATGTGAACAGAAAATGAGCAGAATGGGAGAAAATCTTTGTAAGCTACTCTCTGACAGAAGATGAATATTCAGAATATATAAAGAACTCTAAAAACAATAAAAAATAAAATAATTAACAAATAGGAAAATGAATTAAGCAGACATTTCTCAAAAGAAGAAATACAAATAGCCAGCAAGTATAGGAAAAAATGTTCAATACCCAGTACAAAAAAAAAATGTCCATTAGCAATTAGGGAAATACAAATAAAAACTACATTAAGATTTCATCTCACACCAGTCAGAATTGCAGTCATCAAGAATACGATTAATAGACACAAGTGCAGGACAGACCAGAGAAGGATCCCCACCTATAGCAGTCTCCACTCCCCTGATGCCCCATGTGCTGGTCTGAGCCAGGCAGGCACCCAGGAAACACTCAGGTAGGACCCCTTTCTGGAGCAGCCCCCACCCAGCAGAAAGGCCAGCCTAGGCCTCTTCGGTTCCAGGTCCCAGCACATGCCCAGAACAGATCAGAGGAGAATCACTGCCTGGAGCAGCCCCCACCTAATTGATGCCCTACATGCCAGTCTGGGATTCTTCTGATCCCAGCCCAGCAGGCGCCCCAGAAACACCTGGGTAAGACCCTCATCCAAAGTAGCCCCTCCCCAGCTGAAGGGCCAGCCCAAGCCTCTTGTGATCTGGGCCCCAGCACATGCCCAGGACATATCAGAAGAAAATCACCACCTTGAGTAGTCCCCACTCATCTCATATCTGACTTGCTGGTCCGAGTATCTTCTAGTCTCAGCCCAGCAGGCACCCAGGACAACCCGATTTTCAGATCAGTGACCTTGAGCCTAGATCCAAAAGTTGGAGCAAAATGAGGATCCAGGCAGAAGCAGCTTTCTGGAAGAAACTAATCATTAAAGGGGTGGTGTCTGATCTGACCCTTAGACTTGCAAGGAAGAACCACATGCCGACCTGCCTTGCTTTCTGGCAGAGAATCTCAACTTAGAGATCCAGAAGAAGCTCTTAAAAAACGAAGAACCTAACTAGAAAAGGTTCACCTCAAACCCACACCTTCCCTAAAAAGGAGACCATGGATAGGGAACAGGATGAAAATGTAGAAAAAAACTTATCAATGATCTGATTACTAAAAGGAACAATTAACTAAAAGAAGATATAATGAAGGAACTAAGTGAGAAAACTCAAAAGATAAAAATCTCTATTATCAAAGAACTAGACATACTGAAAAAGGAAGTAACAGAGTTGAAATTTTCAGTCAATCACATTAGAGGAATGATGGAAGGATTTAATAGTAGACTCACTTCTATGGGGTGAGAAAGAACATCCAACAAAGAGGATAGGCTGAGTAAGCCTGAGTGCATGGATTATAAGATAAAAACACACAGCATGAGCAGAATTTTCAAAATGCCTGGGATGAAATTAGAAGACACAGTATAAGAGTAATTGGGGTACAAGAAGAATTTAAAATGCAAATTAATGACATAAAGAAAACTCTCAAAGAAACAGTTTGAAAAATTTTCCCATAATAAAATATAATCAAATATGCTTATCCAGGAAGTGTAAGGACACCTCAATAGGCTTAATCAAAGGAGAAGTTCACTTACAAGACACAGCACATTCAAAATGTATAACAGGGAAATCAAGGAAAGAATATTAAAAGCTACAAGAGAGGAATGCTAAATCACAATCATAGGAAAACTAATAAGAATCACCTGACTTTCAGCTCAGACTCTAGAAGCAAGAAGATCCTGGTACAAGATATATCAATGTCTGAATGAACAGAAACTGCATCCAGGAATACTATACTCAGCAAAACTCAGCTTCAAAGTCAATGGGGAAATAAGAACATTTCATGATAAGATCAAACTTGCAGAACAAAACCAGCATTAAAAAGAATTCTTGGGGCTGGAGTAATGGCTCAGTGTTTACTATGGTGCTTGCCTGGCATTGGTGTATGCAGTTTCAAATCTCAGCACCACATACACAGCAAAGTGTTGCAGCAATGAAAGCCACATGAAAAACTAAATAAAAAAAATTGATTGTCTCTCTCTCTCTCTCTCATTTTCCTTTTTATTAGAAAAAAGATATAAGTTGCAATACTTGTATATGAAAAAGTAGATTTCAAACATAAATAAACCTCAAGAGATAAGAAGGCTACTACATTCTAATAAAGGGAAGAGTAAAACAAGAAGATATACGCACAGTAAATATATACTCTCCAAGCAACAACCCACTCAACTATGTAGAAAAATTACTCCATGACATAAGACCACTTGTGAATATCAACACAATAATCCTGGAGACTCTTTCGCCAATAGACAGTTCATCAAAAAAAAAAAAAAATCCAAAACAATAAAGAGATCTCCAGTCTAAACAACACCATAAATAAATGTAATTTGACAAACATCTACAGATTTTCCACCCCAAATGGGCTGAGTATACCTTCTTCTAACAGTGCATGGATCCTTCTCCAAAACAGATCATATTCTAGTTCACAAAGGAAATTTCAGCAAATATTAAAGAACAGATATTATTCCAGGTATCCTATTGGACCATGATGCCATGATCCTAGCAGTTAACAGCAAAAATCATAGCAGAAAACACACGTGTACAAGGAGATTGAATATTACCCTATTAAATGAAGAATGGATCCAAGAAGTCATGAGAGCAAAAATTAAGAAATTCTTGAAAGAGAATGAGAATGAAGACACAGCATATTGAAACCTTTGGGACAGAATGGAAGTATTCTTTTTTTTTCCTTTTTTTTTTTTTCTTAAGGGGAAAATTTATAGCACTGATTGCCTACATTAAAAACCAGGAGGATCTAGAATAAATAAGCTTATGCTCCACCTCAAATCCTATGAAAGGAACAATAATCTAAGACCAAAGCCAGGAGAAGACAGGAAATAATCAAGATCAGAGCTAAAATCAGTGAAACTGAGAACAAACAAATAAATAAATAAATAAAATTTTGAAAAAATCAACAAAACAAAGAGCAGGTTTATTGAAAAAATAAATAAAATTGACAGACCACTAGCTAATCTCACTAAAAGAAGGACAGAATCAAAGAAAAACAACAAAATTACTAACAATAGAGGGTGATCACTGAACCTACGGAAATCAAATGGATTATCATTTTGAAAAACTACACTCCTCTAAATGAGGTAATCTGGAAGAAATGGACAAATGTCTAGAAACATAGAACATCCACAGATAAGTACAGGATGAAATTTAAATCTTTTTTTTTTTTTTTAAAGAAAGAGGGACAGTGAGAGAGACAGAGAAAGAACTTTATTTAGTTTAGTTGCTCCAACACTTAGTTTTGTACATAGTGCTGGGGTTTGAACCTGGGTCCTCATGCTTGCCAGGCAAGTGCTGAAACCGCTGAGCCACCACTCCATCCCCAAAATTTATATCTTAAACATCCCAATAACAGGCACTGAAAACATAGAGCAATTAAAAGCCTTCCAAAGAAAAAAAGTCCATGACTTGATGGATTCCCTGCTGAGTTTTACCACACCTATGAGGAGGAGTTAACACCTCTCCTTATTAAGGTATTCCAAGAAACTGAATATGAGTGAAATCTCCCATTTTTATTAGGCAACCATAACTCTGAAAAACCCAACAAAGACACATCAAAAAAAAAAAAAAAAAAAAGAACTACATACCAATAAGATGAATATCAATGCAAAAATTTTTAATAAATTTCTAGCTAACCTTTTATACTCAAAACTCTAGAGAAAAAAGGGATCAAAGTATCTTAACTTTGTGAAGGCCATATATGCCAAACCCTCAGCTAGTATAATACTAAATGGAGAAAAATTGAAAGCATTTCCACTAAACTCAGGAATAAGATAAGGCGGCCTGCTTTTACCACTTTTATTCATACATTCTTCAAGACCCTTTCTGGAACAATCAGGCAAGAGAAGAAATTCAAAAGGATAATAATAGGAGGAGAGGAAGTCAATCTACCCCTTCTTACATTTGACATGATCCTATACCAGTAGGATCCAAAAACCTCCACCAGAAAAATGCTTGCTTATAAACATATTTAGCAAAGTAGCAGGATACAAGATCAAAACCCATAAATCAAAAGCTTTCCTATGGCTAACAATATTAGGGCAGAAGAAGAAATCAGGAAATTGGTACCATTCACAATATCTTCAAAAAAATTAAATTCTTGGGAATTAATCTACAAGGGAAGTAAATGACCTCTACAATGAAGATTGTAGAGCCCTGAAGACAGAAATTGAAGACCTGAGAAGAAGGAAATATGTTTCATGCTCTTGGTTAGTCAGAATTAATATAAATAATTGCCCCTTCTGCCAAAACCACTATACAGATTCAATGAAATCCCCATCAAGATACTGGTAGAGATTAGGAGAGATAGTAAAATGGCTAGATAGTCAGGACAAGGGACCCCATTCAACTACATCTAGAAAGCTAACAGTAGAGAAGGAATAATGGGGCATGCCCAGGGCCTTCAACTGTAAGAGACCATGAGGTTCAACTGTGGGAGCAACTCCTTTGATGAACAAAATGGGAACTAGGAAAGAGTTGCTACCTGTTTTGCATAGATTTTAACTAGTGATATTGGTGCTTTTCTCATTGCCTGATTTACATGAATCTTAATAAATGCTCATACCCACAATCAATATAAACCCTGGCCTAACACATATCGTACAGTATCCTATTTCCAGGTATCCCTCTGCCTTACAGAAATTATGCTTTCCTTCCTTAAATAAATCCTACTCCTTTTACTCTTCCCTTCCCTTGCTGTCCATGGAATTCTTTCTTTAAATTTGTGAGACAGGAGCCCAGAAAAAGATTGGCTTCAAAATCCAGAATTTCTACACCAACATCTGTAACATACTGCTCAACAGTAGCAGGGGAAAACCCAGCATTTATCTGGGTAGCTGCTAACACTATTTTGAATGCAGAAACATGCAGCTAGCCCAAATTCCCAGTTCTAACAGGAAGAGCTGCAAATACTAGAAATGGGCTATATTGGCCACAGAGAGCTACAGTGAGCCCAAACTCCATTCTCCAGTGAATCAGAAATCCGGCCTCATCTCAAAACTCCTTCATCAATACCAATGTCATTCTTTACAGATATAGAAAAAGCAATTCTCAAAATCATTTTGAACAACAATAAGCCCAGAATAGCCAAAACATTACTAAGCAAGACAAATACAACAGGTGGTTTCACAATATCAGATCTAAAATTATACTATATAGCTTTAGTAAAAAAAAAAAAAAATAGCATGGTACTGGTTTCAAAATAGGAAAGAAGGCCAATGGAATAGAAGACTTTCAGACAAATCCACAAATCTTTAAACATCTGATTTTTGAAAACGGGAGTCAAAATATAACATGGAAGAGATACAGTCTATTCCACAAATTGTGCTGGACAAATTGGACAGCCACTTGCAGAAAATGTAAATGAGATCCTTATCTCTCACCTTGCATTAAAACCAAACCAAAATGGATCAAGGAACTAGGAATTAAACCAACTACCATAGAACTGCTAGAAGGAAAATTAGGACCCACACTCCAGCATGTGGGAGTTGGCAATGACTTCCTTAACAATACTCCAAAGTGAAAGAATTAAAATCAAGAATCTGGATAAGGTGTAATGTCATACAACCAAAGGTATTTGTAGAGATGTATTGGGAAGGAGAGGGAGGAGGGATAAGGGTGGGTAATTGGGAGGGAGCTCTTGGGGGTCAATCTAATTTTCAGAATTTATATATATATATGTATTATTTCATTAGAAGCTTGTTTGTTCAACAAATAAATTTCTGAATAAAAAAAGAATTAATGAGTGGGATGCCATTAAGTTAAAAAGCTTTTGTTCAGCCAAGGAACTGGTCAAAACTGTCAAGAGAGAACCTACAGAATGGGAGACAATCAAGGCCTGCGATTCCTCTGGCTGGGGACTAATATCCAAATTTTAAAAAGAACTGAAAAAACCTAATAACAAGTTAGCACAAACAATCCAATCAATATAAGGGCCAGAAAGCTAAACAGAAATATCTCAATAGAGGAAATTAAGTAAGCCAATGAATAGATGGAAATTGTTCTAAATCAATGGTAATCTGAAAAATGCAAATCCAAATTACATTAAGATTTCACCTCACTCTAGTCAGACTGTCAAATATGAAGAATACAAACAATAACAAATGCTGGAGAGGTTGGGAAGGCTAGGAAAATTAGCACACTGTTGGTGGAACGGCAGACTGGCACAGCTGTTCTCAAAAGCAGTGTGGAGACTGTCTCTTGAAAATATTAGGGTTGCATCCACTATATGACTCAGCATACCTCTTCTATGTATTTTCCCAGAGGTGTTAGAATCAACACATAACAGTGATACAGCAAAATCAATATTCATAGCAGCTCAATTTGTAATAATTAAATTATGGAATCAACCCAGATGCCCCTCAGTGGATGAATGGATCCAAAAAGCACTGACACACACACACACACACACACACACACACACAGTAGAGTTCTACTCAGCTATTAGAAACAACCGTATTGCAGCCTTTGAAGGTAAATGGATTGCAATACAAGAAGTCATACTGAACAAGTTAGCCAAACCCAGAGAGTCAAGGGCTAAATATTTCCCCTCATTTGTAGAGGCTAGGGTTAAACCCAGGCTTGGGTGAATGGATGTCAAACTCTTGTATTAGACCCACCAAAGTCCATAGCAACACCAAATCAAGGTGCACCATACACAAGTAGGTGGGGGAGGGTGGAAGGAAGAAGCAGGGTACTGGAGAGGGAGGGAAAATAGGGAGGAATCTAGGGAGACAATTAACAGTGTAGCATAGTCTTTAATCCCTGAGAAGCCAAATAATACTTATACAATTATTTGATTCTGGAAAATTTATAACTATATAACTATATAACTATATATATATGTATAAATATATATAACTATATATATTTATACATATATATATATATACACACACACACACATGCATTTGTATCACATAGGGGCATAATACAGAAGAATGAAGAGAATGTGTGTGGGCAATGTGGGGGTAACTACGGCTAAGAATCAACTGCATATCATATTGTTACTTTATACACATTCATTATTGTATAACAATTCAAGTCTTGAATTGGATAAAATTTTTAAAAGAATACAATTAATACATGATGAAAGGGTGTGGAGAAGAACACTTTTACACTGTTGGTAGGATCATAAATTAGTACAAACACTATTAAAATCAATATGAACATTCATCAAAAGTCTAGGCATGTAACCACCATATGACCCTGCTATATCACTTCTTGGTAAAGAATTAAAAAATAAAGTCATCACATTATAGTGATACATGCACATCCAAGTTTTTAGCAGCACAGTTCATAAGAGCCAAACTATGGAACCTGCCTAGGTGTCCATCAATAGATGAATGAATAATGAAAATGTGGTGTATATATACAAAATGATATATATTCTGCCATGAAGAAATACGAAATTACATCTTTTGGAGGAAAATGAATGGAATCAGAGATGGTTAAGTTTAGAAAGATAAGCCAAACTCAGAGAATCTAGGGTTGTATATTTTCTCTCATACATTGAAGGTGGAGAGAAGAAAGGATAAGAACATTGAGAAGGACAGGGATCTCATGAAAATCTAAAAGAGGTAAGTAGAGGAAAGATATGGGGTAGATGTGGGAGATGGGGAGGAAGGAAGGAAGTGCTGGGGAGTGATACTGGCAAAATTACACGGTTATATTATATGCATGTACAAATATATAACAACAAATCCCTCATTATGTACAACCATGATGCACCAGTAAAAAAATGTGCAAAAAGTTTGTAGAGGGAAGTGGCCACATTTTTTCAAAAGATATTCTATCATAATTTCCAGATACTATTCCACCAATAGGATCAATAAAACACAGATTTTTATTTTTTATTTTTTCTTTTAAAGAGAGAGGGACAGTGAGATAGAGAAAGAGAGAAACAATTTTATTGAGTTTTTCACATGGCCTTAGTTGCATACGTGGTGCTGGGGTTTGAACCTGGATCCTCATGCTTGCCAGGCAAGAGCCGTAACCGCTGAGCCACTGCTCCAGCCCCAGATTATTTTTTTGTTACCATATAATTTCCTTAATAATATTAGCTGACTAATCTTTCCATTCTTTGTTCCTAAGATAGCTGAATACATGACCCTGACCTCTCCATCTAGTACCTATCCATAGAATTTCAGTAGCATCACCTTTCTTAAAATTGATGATATAGAACCTGCTAACTCTCTAAAATAGTGGTCGTAGCTCCTACAGTCCATTTAGAACCTGACAAATGGTGACATTGGCTCATATTTGTAAAATAACTGCTGATAATACTGCTTCAGAGACTTGGGGACAAAACTCTGCCTCCCTATTTTATATGCTAAAAATTCCATGATGGCAACAGATGAATGGATAAGGAAAGTGTGCTTTACATACACAATGGACTTTTAGTTGTTGGAGGGATGAAATCATGTCATTTGCAGGAAAATGGATGGAACTAGAGAACATAATCTTAAGTGAAAAAAGTCAGACTGAGAAATTAAGGGTCATACGTTTTCTCTCACAAGTGAAAACTAGAGAAAAAGATGTGGTGGAAATAAAGGTCGATCTCAGGAAACTAGGAGGGGAACTACAGAGCAGAAGATGGGCATCAGGAAGAAGGAAGAGGGGAAGAAAAAGGAAGGTACTATGAAATGAAATTGATCAAATTAGGTTATGGACATGTAGGAATAGATAACAATGAATCCCACTATGATCTATAATTGTAATGCACCAATAAAATTTTTTTTAAAAATTGGAATTAAAGCATTCTATTTCTTTGTAAAAATTTTAGTATTCTCAAGACTAGTGTAAACAGTGTTGCCTTTGCCTTCTTCTCACCTAATTTACGACACTGGGGAAGTATCTTTTGTATGTCCTGGAGAATCATTACAATTCTTTTTTCAGAACAGTGTATTAGTTTTCTGTTTAGTGACTTAAAAGAATATAAATTTATTATCTTATAGTTCTGAAAGTCAAAAGTTTGACACAGATGTCACTAGTTTTAAATAATGTTATAAGGACATTGTTCCTTTGGTAAGATCAATAAGATAATTAATTTCTTTGCACTTTCCATCTTCTAGAGGCCATTCTTTGATTTATAGCCTCTTTATTCCATCTTCCAAGCAACAAAAACACTGCATTGCATTTTTGACTATTCTTCTGTAATAACATCTCCTTCTCATTTTTCTTCCCTTTCCATTTTTTAATGATCTTTATAATTATATTGGAAACCCCCCAGATCCAATAATCCAGGATAATCTCATCAAATCAACAGATCAGCAAAACTGATTCTATCAACAACTGGCAAACTTAATTGTCCCCTATCATGCAATCTAAAGTATTCATAGAACTTAGATAATAAAATAGACATCTTTTGGAAAGCCATTTTTCTGCCAACCACAAGCACATTCCAACACTTTTATCTTTTGTGCTCTCAGTGTTGTGAAACACCACCAAATTTTCTTTAAATTATTTTGTCACAAACCTTCATCTGCAACAACTTCCTCCTTTTCATCACAATCAATTTCCTCATTTATGTCAGAATTTTCACCTTCATTAAATTCATCTTGATGGATACTTATTAGAATATCTCCATTATGGCCACTTAATGATACTACAGATGAAAAGGACATGTCCCATCAACCACAAATATTTGATAATCATCATAACCACTTGCATTTTAATCAATTCTTAGAATCTGGGGACAGATTTCACAGTAGCAATCTTATTTGTGCTATTAATTTCACCAGATACTTTAGCCCTAATCACCAAGTTATGTCAACATTTAAAATGATGAAACCAGCAATTATTGCAGCAAATGTTCTTCTTCAGATTACTTGTAATTAATTAACATTTTCTTTCAATGCAGTGCAGAACTTCACTTTGGCTTGAATGCTAGACAAACTGATAGTGACCTTTATTTAAATATAGTTTCCCAATCAAAATAGAAGCAAATGCCCCATTTCAACCTAGCACTCTGTAATCTCCATGCAATTTCAATTAAAAAAAAGTTTAAAGTAATTTTACCTTTTTTTTATAACCACTGGACCTTTTCAATATGATTCATAGCTTTATGCAAGCCTACGTCTTTCCTTATATTAGCTTTCCTTTTGCCCTTTTCAACATTTTTCTAATCATGTAATTTCTATCATATTTTTATGTGTATCACCTTAACCTTTGTTAGTTGATTCCTTTTAATTATACATTTTTCTAAAATATAATGTATCACTAGGGTAAGGAGGCAAAACAAGTTCATACTTTGCTAGATGTGCATGAACTGAATAAAATGAGAAAGTACCAATCACCACTACATTTTGAAATTGATAATTTGACTATTCACTGATCATGATATATGCCTATCATTTTCTATTATTTAGGTAGTTATTTGTGAACTGAAAGGCTACCATAAAGTTTGTAGTTTATACAATAACTCAGAGCATACCACAGTAATAAATTTAAACAAAATTTAGAATTGATGTTATTTAACTAAATGGTAGTAACTGAAATCCATGCGTATCAGAACTGTTCAAGAAAGGACTGCCAATTACGCATGCATGTTTTATATATTTATATATATATATATATATATATATATATATATATATATATAAATAATATATAATATATTCCAGAAATTTAGAAAGACAGGAAAGGAGAATGGAAAATTAAATATTGCTACTTGCCCTTCTTAAAAGAGAGGGAAGTTGTAAGACTATTTCTCCTAACTAACTGTGTCAATTTAAGAAATACAAATAAAATGATTTTAATAGACATAGATTAAATCACTAATGAAATTTAAAAAGTCAAAATGAACTTCCTAAAACACTTAAAGTGAAATTTAAAAAATAAAATAAAAAGCAGGCAGACCACTTCCACAGTGCTTCTCTCCTTGAAACTTTCCCATTTAGAAACTAAGGACAAATATTAGGAATAACAACAACAAAGGGAAAAAATAGGAGTCATAATGCATAGAGCCATAATTTCGGAGGAAGACTAATAAATATTCTAAAAATATAAATTGAATAACTTGGTGCTAATAAATGTATAAAAACTGTGAAATTAACTTTTTTCCTAGACAAGTAGACCAGAAACTTTAATGAAAAGAATGGGTACTGACTATATTTCTGAAAATAATATTATAACAAACCCCATACACCTGAATACTAAAATTAAAAAAATCAAAATCCCTAAAGTCTAAATTTCCCAAAGTTTATAAATTTTCTAAGTCAGAAGTCCCCAAAATCACAAACCCAGATTATAATTCCAAATGATGAAATTCTGAAAACCAAAATCCTGAAAACTGAAATTCCCTTGGGAAAAAAAGAGGTTATATAAAACAGATAGACAGCAGTATTCTGGGAAATGAACTGGTCACATAACACAGCAACAATGAAAACTTAATTTTAAAATGTGTAATTTGTCTGCATCAGCATGCCCTCTAGCTGATGGGATTCTAGGAACTTCCAGTGAATTAAAATTACTTTTGCCTGAAGAAGCCAGATTGGTTAGAAACAAATGATGCACAGGTAGAATAAGACTACAATTATGTAAAGCTGTTGCTTTTCAATTACCAGTATTGTTTCTGCCAAATTTGTGGTCTGAGTGGATTTTTCTGTACCAAACAGAGTATAGAAATACAGCACAGAAAATGCAAAATTTTAATAGGGAATAACCATGTTGGTGCATATTAAATTATAGAAAAAGTTCAAAGAGAACCAAAAATGAATGTGAACATATTCTCTGAAGAGAGTCATCCCCTAAAAGAAATAAAGCAACTATTCATCATAGTGTATGACTTCAAACCATAATTATTAATCATGAAAGTTGATTACCTCCATTCAAATGCCTATAATCTATCCTTAAAATATAATTTTTCAAATGTTGAATTTTTGTTTTAGGTTTTTTGGGAGGAAGATGGAATTTTTTTCTTTTTTCTTTCTCCTCTCTTTCTCTCTCCCTCCCTACCTCCCTCCATTCCTCTCTCTCTTTTTGCCCCACTACACATAAGTTAGAATATATGTTGTGTATTCACTAATTATTAAACAACTACAAAGAATTATTAAGATTTAGATAGCAATCACCAAAAGAGAGCTTTATGTATTGAAAAAGAGCAGGAAACTTCTGCATTATTTTCAGATAATATTAAATAATAGTAACACCAAAAATATTCATTATGATTAATAAATCTTATACAAATACATAAAACTCAAAAGTATAAACAAATCAAAATACCAATATAATATGTTTTGAATTAGAAATTAAGGAATGAAAGCACCTTCTTCCTTCCTTATAATATTGAAAATGTAAGGTAATTAGAATCTAGAGCCAACCAGAAACTAGAACTTAAAAAACAGCTAAAATAATCAAAGCTAGAGCACTGTATATACTACAATAATGTAGTTATTATACAAATTGGTACCTTTTAAATGTTAACGAGTTGTTTTCTTACTTTTAGTTAATAATATTGATAGTAATTTATTTTAGGATTTTTTTTAAAATTTGAGATAGGGTCTAATTTGCTCAATGCTGAGACTGGTCTTAAACTTTTACAATACTACTTGAGCCTCCTGAGTCACACAATATTATTTAAAAATGTATAAAAAAAGGAAATAGAAATCAACCATTATTCCATTGTGCAAAGAAACATTTACCTTTTTTAAAACTTATTACAAAAGCAATACATTTGACCACAGAAAAACAAATATCTAAGATAAGCAAAAGAAAACATAAATTTAAAATCCCATATGTGTGTCTCTTAGAGATAACTACATTTAACACTTTCATAAATTTATTTCCATATATTTTTCTGTGCATACATATTAAATGTTTATATTCTTAGTAACCTAAATTTTTCAGTTAATTTATATCATATACATCTCCAAGTACCAATGGAAATTTATCTACCACATTTTTAACTTAAATGAGCAGTGCTACATTTTATTAATACACTATTATTTATTTAACACCAATTTATGTAAGCACCATATATATACACATATATATAACACCATACGTATACACACACATCTGTGTGTGTGTGTATAAGCTTCAGCGAATCTTATTTACACCTAGATGGGTATATTGTCTTGGTTTTATAATCTAAACTCCAGATTTCAAAATTTGTTTCAGGAAATAATAACCATTGTGCTCATAATTATTGCATGTATTACATTAGATAATATATCCTGTCACAGTCTTAAATGCAACTGCACAGTCCAATTAAAGACTGCATTTACTAAATAAATTCCTGATCAGCAAAATATCAACAATTTTCAAGGTAAAATAACATGATTACATTTCCTTTTGAGCAAAAAAGAGGGACTAAAGAAAGAGATATGTGATGTGATCCTGAGAGCTGGGAACTAGTTGAGTACCAAATAGGCCTTCGTTTTCTGTTGTTAAACATAAACAATATTGCAGAATATGAACATCAGAAAAGGATAAATGAAACTATGCACCTATGATGGTTCATCACCAAAATATGGCCACTCCATTATCATGCACACAGATTATTACCCAACACTGATCATTACCCAAATCACAAAAATGATTCAAAAATTTGCCTCTCCTCCCTACTAATGATTGCTATTTTTGACCAGTTATAAGTTTGTCTTATTCTAGCCTGTTCTTCTAGATAAAGATTAACATACCTAATTATAGAATCACTCATACTTCCTGATAGCATGCTATCCAGAGAACCCTGCTTCCATAAATACTAACTAAAATCACACAAATTAGGATAATAAGCCCAAGTTCCTATAACTTTCTTAAACTCCTCTCATTCATACACGCCAGTTTCCCATGATGTGAGTTTTTCCTCATTATAATGAGTCATAAGCTAAAAGAATTCAAGCACAGTTGTATTCTTGGTGGTCTTCCTTTGGAAAATGCTGACATTTAAAATAATTTCTAGAATACTCTGAGTCCTTAATAAATGTGAGTCGTTATCATTATAAGAAGCAACATATTATAAAATCTATGGATTTAAAAATCAGACTGTACTCTAGCTATCTTGGCCTTATTCCAGATTTCTGAAAACCTGTTTCTTTATCTGTAACGTAAGTTATAGGAACACATTCCAACAGAAATTTTAATATGGTTCAATGTGCTAATTAGATGAGGCAAACATTTAATGTTATTTTCCTTCCCTTTACCTTCCCATTTACTCCACAATATTTAAACCACAATTCTCGAAAGAATAGCCCATTTTCTTTCAGTTCTTTTATAGATGTCCATAATAAGCAGAACAAAGAAATAAATCATTCCAATAATTGGACATCATTTTTGCAGCATCAATTTTCTTTTTTTTTTCATACAAAAAGCTGCTAGAATCGTAGAGAGTAAAGATATTAGAAAGATAATAAACGTAAATTGGCTCCTTGACCAAAACAGAAAAAAACAGAACCAGGCAAAAATATTTCAGCAACTGGACAGCAACTTATACACAGTCATTCCCATACACATTTAACACAGGACTGGTTGTTATAATAATTCAATTTGTACATAGCTTCAATAACCATTTACTGCATAAAGCTGTACGTAAATATATTCTTTGTTAGTCAGTGTATGAACCAAGGACATTTGATTTAAAAAGAAAGTAATGTAACCTTTTGCCTCTTTTTACAGTAGAGGTCCATTAAAGGTAAGAAAAGAAAAATAAAAGAAAAAAAACATGTTTTCTTATTGCTCGTTTTTTCCCCCACTTCAATAATTCAAAAGGAAAGTGGGCTGGGGACAAGGCTGCAGGCCATATTCAGATCTAACATAAGAACAGAAATGCACCTACTGAAACTAAAATTCAGTGAATATGTTCCATGAACAACTCAATTTTCTTGCTTCAGTTATGTTTAGGTTTATATAAGCACGTTCCATTGTTCTTTAAGAGGCTGACAGTACAGTTTACAGAAACAAACAAACAAGAAACAAGCAAACCTCAGATTAAAGGACTAAGACAAAAATTAACTGTAGGGGAGAAGCTTTGTCCAATAAGAGTAAACTTTCAGAATATTAGAAAATATCTAAGCAGTTTGACTTTTTTTCTCTTGTTACTTAATAGAACTTCAACCTCATCATTTAAATTACCTCAACTTCTCATTAAATACAATGAAATATCAACTTGTGAATCCAGAAATATTAAAATAAAGAAATTAATTAGGAAATAAATAAATGTAACTAAATAACAATGTCATTAAATTTTATTGGTATGTTTTTACCAATTTATCATTTTCTGATTTCTTTAATCTTTCTGATACTTATAATACACAATTACATATTCCAATTATATGCATATGTAATACTTATATTCTATTACACTTACATTTATATTTCATTTATGTGCAAATATAATTTTGTATTCCAACCTTAGCCCTCCTATACAATATACTCACAGAAATTTAAAATATATCATTAATTTATTGAATTTTAAATATGGACTTGCATTCCTTCTTATAGTTATAATTATTAAATTATTTGTTTTAAAATTGATTATTGAAATTTCAATTACTTAGTGTTTTATTTAACCATTTTTTAAACACAAAAAGAAAAATTGTACATGTCCTGTTGATTTTAATACATATGGACGGATTTGAATATTAAAAGTGGGAAATTTTTGGTATTAGTAATTAGTGATCATTAGTTTATGACATGGTTAGAAAGTTTGGGATAGGAGGTTATCAATACAAAGTCTTTCAAAAAGAACTCTAAGAAGTGTTTAAACAAGAAAAATCATTTATCATTTGATGTATAATCAGACAAGAAGTATAAAAAAATCAAGTGTTCTGTATTTTGTGTAATGATATTTGACTTTGTGAATCCATTCCCCTATCTACTGATAGAAAAAAATAACTTCAATATTCCCTGGTATTTGTTCTTTTGCATCAGGAAACTATTAAGAGAATTCAGGCGTGAACAACAAAAACCATAAAGATCCCCTCAGCTTTCAGACAGGCTTATTTGTGACTACCTTTTTTTTTTTTAATAGAAAGAATGAGAGAGAGAGAGAGAGAATCAATTTTCATTTCTTTTTTCATCTGGTTTTGTTTTTTCCAACAGTTAGTTATATATGCAGTGCTGGGGTTCAGACCTGGGTCCTTGCTCATGCCAGGTAAGCACTCTACGACTGAGCCACCCCTCCAGTCCCGACTTACCTCTTTTGAGCATTTACTTTAGAAAACTTAAAAATTCTTTTTCAGCTCCTTTGAGATATACATTTTCCAAAGTCTCTTTCTGATTTCACAAGCTAGAAATTTCTTTCTCAAGGACCTGGGAGCCATTCCTTTTAAATTAATGAAGGTAACAACTTTTTCTCCCATTCTCCTTTAGAAGGTACTGTCCTAACTTTGCTGGATGCCAATTAGTGAGCATAGATGGCCTAACCACAGAGGAAAAAAAATTGTGAACTCAGGAACAGCTCAGTGTTCTCAACAAAGAATCACCCCCTTACTGTCCTACAGTACTTTTCCACTAATTCACCTCACCACTTAAAACCTACCCATATTTCTTTTATTTTTATTAGTGCATAAAGGTTGTGCATAATGATAGGATTTGTTGTTACACAACCAAACATGCACACAGTATATATAATTAATTCTTATAGAAAATTGATAACTCTCTCAAAAAAGAGGGAGAGGGAAAGAGCAACGGAGAGGGAAAGAGCAAGAGAGAGAGGAGAGAATCAACTTTATTTATTCATATGACTTTTGTTTCTTTGAAACTTAGTTGCATGTGGTGCTGGTGTTTAAACCCAGGTCCTTGTGCATACCAGGCAACTGCTTCAACTACTGAGCTACCACTTAAACCCCTACAGTCACTCTTGAAAACTAGTTTTCCTATCACCGTTGCTCAGAAACTCATCTCCTCAAGGCTAAATTATTTTAATATTCTCTTCATTAGTATCCCCTTGGATAACATGTGTAAGTATCAGAAATCAATTCTGATAAACTTACACAAAAATATCAATTGTTGAAAGGAGTAGGTCAAAACATCACCAATATAACTAAAACCTGTGTTTGAAGGCTAAACAGAAGCTGCTGCACAATGCTGCTGAATTCTTCACACCCTTCCCTCTGTTAGGCACAACACTATCCCTTGCCACCAATTCCTCAAAATCCTGGCCTGTCATTTCCTCTGCTTTCTCTGGAAATAAGATACAACTACTTTGCTCCTGCCCATGCAATGTCAATGCTGCCTGCTGCCATTCAGCCCCAAATGGAATTTAATATAGTTCTGCAATCATGGTAGTATTGCTAAGAGGCACCCCTTCTCTAAGTAAAAAGGTATTGAGAAAGTCAGTATTTTTACACTGCATGATGAAAGCTCTGCCACAAAAGATGCAAAAGCCCAAAATTACTGGAAAGTTTTTGCAAGACAAGCCCAAAATGGCTACAGTTAGGCTCCTGGTGGGTTATGTTTTTTAGAATGTAGCCAAGGTCATAAACACCCTGATTGAGTTTATGTACTCAAGGGTCTTAAGTATTTGCTTGTGAGAAAATACTCACTTCTATAACTTGTTGACAATGTGCTTTCTTGATCTGACCTGCATATATAAAAAAAAAGGGGGTCTACGAAAAAATTCAGGGCTGAAGGCAGCGGGACTGTGGACTGCTACACCTGTGAATAAAGCATGTCTACTATCCCAACTGAACCTCACATCTTCTTCCACTTCTTCCTTGCCAGTACCCTGAAAATGTTTCCTAGGGTCTGAGCCTCAACCATACAGTGTTTTGGATGCCAAGCTCTAAAATAATGGCAAAACCCTACGAAAGTTCCCTCTCCTCTAAATCTTATATAAAAATCTTACATTTTTTCCATTAACTTGCTAGGTGCTTGCTTTCAAAATCTGTTTCTCAGCAACAGGGAACTAATTTACTACAATTGGCATCTATGATCATTTATTTTTAGGCCACATATTAACTACCCAATATATTTGCCTCCATTATTTAGTGTATAACCTGGCATCTTATTATCACTATTGTGCAAATTCCAAAGCAAGTAGTTTACATATGTTGTATCCTATGCCTGGAATTCCTTTTGCTATATTTTTCCATGTAAATAAGGCATGATAAGTAGATTTAAGATTCAGTACTATTTGTGATGAAAAGTAGTGTCATCTTACAACACTACTGAAAATGATATTGCTCCTAAGTTCAGTGAAAACATGACTAATTAATATTATAGGTGAAGGAAACTACCCTTATGCAAAATGGCTGTACTTCCTGGTTTAAATATATTTAACTTTTAGTCAAATACAACCTCTTTTAGTAAGTTCTGCCCATCTATTATAGCTTACTATGATCAATTGATGTTAAAAAGTTAGCACTTTTTTGTACTCATTTTGGCACATTTATCATCTTTCATAGTATCATGAACACATTATATCTGTATGTGTCATATTCCACAGATAGTAAGTTCCTAAAGGCAGGGACTCTTATTTTATTCTTTTCCATGTCCATAAATCTGTACTTTATCCTTAGCAGATGGTAAGGAAGTTTATTTACTGAAGGAGAAAATACTTACCACTGGGAACTGTCCTCAGGTTTTGTCTTCCCATTTAAGATGCTGGAATCTCTTAGTCTCCAGTGACTCCTGTGATATTTTATGCTTTTCTTGCTGTACAATGCTAGCTTCTCATGTTCCTAACACACTCTTGGCAATGATCCTAGCAGATAAATTGGCTCAACATTTCAGGTGGATTCCCTAAGGTTCCTTGGTGCCTTGTAACTGCTACAAATGTGTTATACTTGAGTCTCTTGACAAGTCTCATTACGCTTTCCTCAGTTACCTGTTCTCACACTGCTTCAGATAATTCACCTATTGTGACAAATGTCCTCTATTTTCAGTCAGGCAGTGATTCAGCAAATACCTTAATCAAGCATTTAATCTTCTAAAGCCTTGTATTCATTTGCTGTTCTTATGTTGTACAATTGCATGCAGGTTCTATTGTACATATGTGCTAAAGAAAATAATGTCTCAGGTCCTAAGAAATGACCTGTTGTGAAAAAATGATGTTTTCTCAGTGCTTGAGATTTTAGTTTTGAACATGTGAGTATATATACTTGCTAGTTCCTGATTTTCCTGACAGAAAATTGGCAGATGTGCATAAAAAAAATGGGGCTCAGAGAAATATTTTTTGTGTGTGGGTATGTATTTGTGTGAGTAGCCATTTTCTATAAAAAATGATTTTGAAGAAAACACAAATAACCTTAACCATTAGCTTTAACTTGTCACAATATGAATAAATCTTTATTCAAGGATCAACCTATGCAATTATTTTTCAGGTCATATCATAATTTTGTATATGTTCATGCATTTTCTTATCAATTTCTCAACTTAAGGGCATTTTCAATACCACAAACTTTTATTCAAATACCTACACTATCACCAAATATTATCAATATTAACAGCCAAATGAATAATCTGAATCCCTACCACATGCTATTCCTCATCATCATGGATACTAGTAACTATAAGGAAAATCCAAATTTACTTTAGTTTCTTCATCCTGAAATACTACCCAAAGTCCCCCTCCCCTGCCAGACAGTTTTAAACTGAGTCATCAAGAACTGGCTCTTGTGATCTCTTCAGTGAAACCCTCCTCAGATTCCCAAAGTTGACCCAAAAATGGTTCACTCTCAAAGTTCCTATAGAAAACTTTTCCATTAAAACTGACTAGATTTCACGGTTTTCATATTACCTGTTTCCAAAAATCTCAATGCCTGGAGATTGTAAGCTCCAGGAAGACAGACCCTATCTCATTCTTTGTGTTCCTACTGTCTTACATCATAGATGGACACATGTGATATACTCAATAAATACTGGGGAAAAAAATGTCAGTTTGATGTCATTTTGGATAGGTTTTCACTACTCTTAAAAAATCAATGGATATTACGTTCACAATTTTTGGTGGACTATATTTCTTCAACAACTCTCCCATTGAAAATAAATCAAAATATTGAATCAAATATGAAAAGCATAATTTTAAAATCATTACTCAACTGGCAAGAGAATTAGAAACCTACTAAGACCAAAAGCAAGGCCAATGGGCAACCCTGGTGATTCTGAGCTTCTTTTTGAAATTATGCAGGGAATAAAAAAGTATCCGAGTTAAGCACACAGTCAACCCAAGTTAGTGAGTCTGCTAAGAACCCACAGTAGGTTTCTGAAAAACTAAAACCACTTGTTCAGCCTGAGGGTAAACTTGAAACAAACCTACTTTGCAGAAGGAAGAACAGTAAAGGAACTTTCCTTTCCCTACTTTATTACTGAGGTGAGGAGAAAAAATATTCTATCCCCATGTTTCTAACCACAATTTCACTCACACTTAAATTTGTCCCTCCAATTAGCTCACAATTTCTCAAAAGAAATCTAAATATAAAGTACTCCAGGGTATCTGACAAAAGAAAATACAAATCATTATTTGGCTCAGCTGAATTCTCACTAAAGCACTGAATAAAAATTTGGAAGAATATAAATTATAACATAAAAGCACAATTCACACAAATAAGTGCCATCACATTCAAAGGAACAATAAAAACAAACCAATACACACCATTTTTAGATTTTGAATGTATCTGAAATGATGTATATAATATGTTAACATTTTTAAAGAAATGAAGAGAAACAGAAACTGTGATAAAGGAACAAAAATAATAAATATTTTTTGTTGAGCTCTGTGCAAAAGAAAAATCGCTGTACAGGATGCCATGGCACTTCTTTTCCCTCCCCCTTCATATTTTGCAAGCTCTGAGCAAGACGGGCTACGTGCTTGCGCATTAGTGCTTCTTCCTCTCTCTTCCTTTCTCTCCCTCTGCACCTTCCCGGTTGGTGATAGATGACATCACCAACATAACAGTCGCTCATTGGCTGGGATAAGCCAGTCTGCCACTTCACCATTGGTCCTTAGCAGCCTGCTCCAGCTATATCAATCCATGTGTGTGGAGAAATAAAGAGAGAAACTTCAAGGTGCCATCCATGCGTGAGACTGAGTTTGTTCTCCCCCAGCCAGCCGGGAGGAAAGGGACTGACGAAAAAGGAAGGAAGGTCCTGCGTTCCGGTTCAGCATTCCATCTGCCTGCGTTAGCCCCCTCGTTCCCACCTCCCTGACCCTTCCTGTTTCGGCTCCTGCAAAAACGGCCAAGTTGGTCCTGGGTCGTTTCACCTGCTGCCTGCCCCAGAATGCTGCGGGGGGCAACAATTTCTTTCCCAAATAATGTAATCATCCAATGGCATTTCAATAAATTTATAAACACGAACACTTTTAGAATTTGAGTAAGCACAATCTAACATTCTTTTGCATTACTTACCTCTCAAGGAAGACCAAATATATCTGAAAAGGAATAGAGAAAGGCAAGTTGCCATACCAATTATTGAGATCAATTAAAAAGATTATGCCAGTGCTTAGAAAACTGAGGCAGGAGGATCACAAGTTCAAATCTAGCCTCAGCAACTTAGCAAGGACCTAAGCAACTAAATGAGACCATTGCTCAAAACAAAATAAATAAATAAAATGGGTTGGGGAAGTGGCTCAGAGTTTAAGCACCCCTGAATTCACTTCCTCATACAAAAAAAAAAAAAAAAAGATCAGATAATTGATAGTGAGTGAGTCTACATACAAGAAGAGAGAAACAGACCAAGACAAATAATGGAAAATTCAGACAATATAAATGCATAAAACACATTTCTATGCACCACTCATGAATGAATTTTACAAATGTGTTAAATATAAACCATATCATGAAAGAAGAGATACAGCATTATTCCATTTACACAAAGATCAAATTATGTAAAATTAAGTGACATAGGAAAACTTCACATGTGGTAAAGTAGTAAAAAAAGACAAGAGAATCAAAGATATCAAATTGGGAGAATGAAGGATTATGATGAAGAAAAGAGGGAACGGAGAAAGGAATAAGAACACAGTAGAGTTATAAGAAACTAGTCATATTTATACTCAATACTCTACCCATTTGCATATGTTAAAATATTGCATTATAATAAATATTGATATTTCAACTTGAAAAATAAGAATTTATTAATTTTACAAATGTTTATTGAGGATCCTCTATGTGCAAAGCACTGTTTCAGGGATATAGCAGTAAATAAGCCAGATTAAATTTTTACTGTGGTGTAGCTGACATTCTATTTTCAGAAATGGAAAAACTAGCAAGCACATCTTTTTACTCTACTAACAAAAAATCCGAGAAAACAAAAGTCAACATGACTTTTATATAGTTCCAAAACTAGAATAAAGTTTAGATTTAAACATGGAGTACTCTAATAATCAGTGTAGTGTTACTTTCATTACAAGCTCAGTTGTGTACATGAAGAGGAAATGCTACATAACAGAGAAATAAAAACAAGGATAAAAATATGGAGAGATGGAGAAAGAGAAATTTATTTGTAAATATTGTACCTAAACAAATACAAAACAATATATCCATGTAAAGTTTTATCTGTTGGATAGTTTGTATTCTCATATCTGAATATTCTTCATAAAGAGTCATCTAACAAACACAGTCATTAAATCTTATTTTTATTTTAAATGGTGACAGAGACTAAAATACTCCTATTTATACCCCAAATTAAATGGGGGTATTGTCACATCTATGACTAATCAACTAATCAATCATAGATTGTTTGAAGGAATTCTTAGTAATGACATTGACAATAATAATACTTTCTTCTTTCATTTGACTTTGTCAAGGCTAACTGTAACTCTACTCTAAGCAAGAAAGCTCTTATTAATTTGGAAAGAACCATGTCAGATTAACAACTCATATTAAGGACAGAATGTAAATTATATATTTTTGCACCTGTGAAATAAAATCGAACAACTGAGTGCTTCAAATTCTATATCAAACCTAGATCCTGGTTAATATTAAGAAATCACCAACACTTTGGAAATATAATTAGTACCACTTAAACAGAATCAAGGACAAAAATCATATAATCATCTCAATGGATGTGGAAAAGGCCTTTGATAAAATCCAGCACCCCTTTTATGCTCAAAACTCTAGAGAAGATAGGGATCAAAGGATCATTTCTGACATTTGTAAAGGCTGTATACACTAAACCCTCAGCTAGTATAATACTAAACGGAGAAATGCAGAAAGCATTTCCACTAAAATCAGGAACAAGACAAGGCTCTCTGCTCTCACCACTTTTATTCAATATTGTTCTGGAGACCCTAGTTGGAGTAATTAGGCAAGAGAAAGAAATCAAAGGTATAAAAATAAGAAGAGAGGAAGTCAAACTCTCCCTTTTTGCTGACAACATGATCCTCTATCTGGAAGATCCAAAAAAACTCGATCAGTAAATTGCTTGAACTTATAAACAGATGTAGCAAAGTGGCAGGCTACAAGATCAACACACATAAATCAATAGCTTTCCTATATACTACTAATAATAGGACTGACGAAGAAATCGGGAAATCAGTCCCATTCATAATATCTTTGAAAAGAATAAAATACTTGGGAATTAACCTTACAAGGGAAATCAAAGATCTCTACAACAAAAATTATCAGTCATTGAAGAATGAAATCCAAGATGACCTAAGAAGATGGAAGAATGTCCCATGCTCATGGTTAGGCAGAATAAATATAATCAAACTGGCCTTTCCACCAAAAGTTCTATATAGATTTAATGCAATCCCTAATAAGATACCTATGTCGTTCTTTACAGACATAGAAAAAGCAATTCTCAAATTCATTTGAAACAATAAGAAACCTAGAATTGCCAAATCATTACTAAGCAACAAAGATGAAACAGGTGGTTTTGTCATACCAGATCTAAAACTATAATGTAGAGCTGTCATAACAAAGACAGCATGGTACTGGTATCAAGATAGGAAACACCAATGGAATAGAATAGATGACCCTGAAACAAACCCTCAAATCTTTAAACATCTGATTTTTGACAAAGGGGGACAAAATATTACATGGAAGAGAGACAGCCTTTTCAACAACTAGTGCTGGAGAAACTGGTCAGCCACTTGCAGAAAGTTGAAATTAGACCCATATCTTTCTCCTTGCATGAAAATCAAATCAAATGGATCAAGGAGCTAGGAATTAAACCTGCTACTTTGCAACTGATGGAAGACAAATTAGGTCCAACACTTAAGCACTTGGGAGTAGGCAAAGACTTTCTCAACATGTCTCCAAAAGTGAAGGAAGTAAAGTCAAAAATCAGTGAATGGGATGCCATAAAGCTAAAAAGCTTTTGCACCGTCAAGGAAATAATCGAAAGAATCAAGAGGTTTCCTACACAAATGGAGAGAATCATGGGCTGTGATTCCTCTGACAGGGGCCCCATATCAAGAATCTACAAAATCCTCAAAAATCTCAACTACAAAAACACAAACAATCCAATCAATAAATAGGCCAAAGAGCTAAATAGTAACTTTTCAACAGAGGGCATTGATCAAGTCAATGAATACATGAGAAAGTGTTCTAAATCATTAGTAATCAGAGAAATGCAAAGGAAAACGACATTAAGATATCACCTCACACCAGTCAGACTGGCAAAAATGAAGAAAATAAACAATAATAGATGCTGGAGGGGTTGTGGAGAGATAGGCATACTAACACACTGTTGGTGGAACTGCACACTGGTACAGCCCCTCTGAAAAGCAGTGTGGAGAATCCCCAAAACACTAGGGATGAACCCACCGTATGATCCTGCTATTCCTCTCCTGCGTATATTTCCAGGGGATTTAGAATCAGCACATAACAGTGACACAGAGAAATCGATGTTCTTAGCAGCTCAACTTACAGTAGCTGCTAAGAACATCAAATGGATGAATGGATCCAAAACCTGTGGTACATATATACTATGGAATTTTACTCAGCAATTAGAAATAATGATATTGCAGCCTTTGAAGGTAAATGGATGGCTATAGAAGAAATTATGCTGAGTGAAATCAGCATAACCCAGAGAACCAAGGGTTGAATGTCTTCACTCATCTGTGGAGGATGGAGTTAGACCCTGGCCATGGAGAAAGGAGGTCTAGTATCATGTTTTAAATCCAGATAAGGTGTTATGTCATACAACCTAATACATTTATGGAGATGTTTTGGGAAGGGGAGGAGAGGGATAAGGGTGGGTAATTGAGGGGGGGATCTTGGGGGTAAACCTAATTTCCAGAATCCATATATATTATATTGTTTCATTAAAAATATGCATATCATTGCTACTTTATATGCATTTATTATTGTACAATAACTCAATTTCTTAATAAAAACAAATTTAAAAAATTAAAAAAATTAAAAAACACCAATATGATAAAGTGTAACTCCACCTGTTTGTTTTTTTATGAATATGAATGATATTTATAATATAATAATTCATTAATTAAAGGATTTATAGGAAAATTTACTCAACTATTTTTATTGCCTAATTCCAAAGAGCATTCAGCTGAGAACTACGGACTATCTTAAGGAGAATAAATGATATGCATGATATATATTAACTGTAAATAGATAATTTTTTTTAAATTTTGGCTTTTAATGATGTTTTGGTTTGCTTTTTTATTTGTTCCTTTGGAATCAGCAAAATAACAGGTTATATTTATTCTGGACCAACAAAAGTTACAAGAGATGCACTTTGTCACATATTATGTAGTTTTACATAGTGTCACTGTGCAACAGAGATCTAACTGAATTGGAGATAATGACATGAAAGAATATGATCAAAAATACCAAAATATTTCCTAAATATGTCTTTCTTAAAATTTGACTTTATAGAAATGTAAAATGTTGCATACAACTACAAGTTATGTATGTCATTTAATGAATTTAAAAGAACTTATTATCCATGAATCTGTCATAGCTTCAAATTATTCAGCCGTTAAGAAAAAATGCTTCTCATTATTTTCCTTTTCTTTGTAAATAAAATTGTGTGTTTTGACTGTCAAATCATTTCTCATTTTGAGATTTACAGAGATATATATGACCCAGATTTTAAAATTACTAGATAAAGAAAGTATAAGATATGATTTTTTCTTATTTAAAATTTCAAATAAATTTAACTGTGTGAGAATAGATTGAAGAATACAGCATTTAAAGAAAAAACATACAGCATTAATGCCATCATTACTTGTGCTGTGAGTGAGAATGACAGGATTATCACAAACCATGAAATATTTTTAGATCTGGCAATATAATTAATATGTTCATAGCTTTACTAGTACTAATCAGCTGTTAAAATAATTATTTCTTTCTTATTCAGCTCTGTATCATTTGTACTGCCATGTATGGATATAATTGTTTCCATCATGTAACTTCATAACACTGTACCCTCTGGGAGTTTGAGGTTTTCATACACTACATGAAACTGCTTACTTAAAAATGTTTACTTTTATTTTATTAAAAGCATAGTATTTCTAACATGATATACATTTATTAATCTTTAAAAAATTTAGTTATTCAGGATGAAAATGTAAGTGAGATATCACCACTTCTGTGATTCTGGCATCCTATTTAATAAGGCACATATGAATACAAGTAATTATAATACATTATGGAAAGTTTTATATTCAAAGTCTTTTGAGAATATAATGTGGCAGATAATGTGTGCAAAATTACTCCTTAACCAATGCTTATTCTTTTCACTTTCTAATTTATTCTATAAAGATTGATAAACCAAAAACTGGTTAACTAGACCCAATGCAGTGAGGGATTACTTAGTGGTTCAGTTCTGGTCAATAAAATATAATTAGAAATGTAATCTCTTTCCTCCTACTTGGAATGTGGGTGCCTATTTTTAGGTCACCTCAGTTGCAACTATGAGAATATAATCCACATGTCATGAATCCACATATAACAGCTGTTGATTTTCCATGTCAACATATTAGTATGATGGCTAAATCTCTTGTTATGTAAAACATAAAAATTCTTCATTTATCTAAGTCTCTGTTACAGACTGTTTCATTATAAATAGTTGAATCCAATCCTAAGCGATGCAGCAGAGAAAGATGAATGTTACTCCCAAGAAACCTTTTTTTGGGTACAATCCCAAAAACACAGCCAATAGAAGTGAAAGCTGAAAAGTGAGATTATATCAAACTAAAAGGCTTCTGAACAGCAAAGTAAACAAGATTAAAGATACAACCCTCACAATGGGAGAAAACTTTTGCAAACTCTCAACAAAGGATTAATTTCCAGAAAACATCTGAAACTCCACTCAACAACTACAACAAAAGCCCACCCAATTAAAAAAGTAACAAATTACATTTTTCATTTTTCCAAAAGTAGATCGTGTAAATAATCAACAAGGATATCAAAAAATTCTCACTATCATTAGTCTTCATGGAAATGCAAATCAGTACCACAATGAGATATAACTCTATCCCAATTAGAAGGGCTATTAAAATAATAATAATAAATGATGATAAGGATGCAATGAAAGGAGAACTCACATATACTACTGGCAAAATGTAAATTAGTAGAGCTATTAGTGAAAACTTTATGAAGATTCCTCAAAAAAACTAGAAAGAGAACTATTACATGACCCAGCAATCTCACTACTATAGTATACTTACCATATATCCAAATGAACTGAAATCATATGGTATGTGAAAGAGGTTATGTGCACTCCCAGGTTTACTACAGTACTGTTTACAAGAGTCAAGGGATAGAATCAACCTAAGTTTGGACAAAGAAACTATGTATATTTACACACTGAAGATATTAATCAGCTATAAAAATTAAATTCTGCCATTGCATTAATACAGGTCAAATGAGTAAGGAACAAGAAGACACAGGACACATATTGTCACTTATGTTGGGAAGCTAAAACACAGATCTCAAAGAAGTGGAGAACTGAACAGTATTCACCCAAGTCTGGGAAAGGTATGAGGAAGGCAGACTACAGAGTGGGTAGACAAAGTGGGATATGAGGAATAGCTTCTAACATTCTATAGCACAATAGAAAAACTATGGTTAACAACAACTAATTCAGTATTTCAGAACTGCTGATAAGATTTTGAATGCTTCCAAACCAATGAGATGATGTATCTGAGGAGACAGATACATCTATTACACTGATATAATTACACAGTGTGTGTGTATATGTGTGTGTGTGTGTGTGTGTGTGTGTTGCTCCCCAAAATATATACAACTACTATGAGTCAATTAACAACAAAAAATACTAAACATGGAGAAAGGTCAGCTAATTCTGCTTGGGATAAAAAGGGAAGGTTTTCATATGAAAACTTTGAGCAGATACTGGAAAGAAGTATAGGATCTCAGAAACAGGAGAAGAAAACAATAAAGCAGAGAGAATATCCATGCATGTTAGAAGT
Organism: Aplodontia rufa; assembly: GCA_004027875.1. Lineage (NCBI taxonomy): Eukaryota > Metazoa > Chordata > Mammalia > Rodentia > Aplodontiidae > Aplodontia > Aplodontia rufa. The sequence continues at coordinate 68,093 of PVKS010002931.1, read as the reverse complement.
ATAGGTTTCTGGGAGTGATGCACATATCTAACAGAAGGACATAAAGAGAGAAAGATGATTTGATGATTAACAGTCATGGATCTTATGCTTTCAGACAAAGGACTATGTACTTCTATGTTAAACTGTTATCAACTTGATACCACAACCAATAGATTGCATTGAGGTTTTGTGTTAATGTTTTAGTATTTTGTATTTCTCTTTTATTTTGTTTTGTTTATCTACCCTGAATCAAATGTTGTAACTTTAATATAAATCAACAAATATGAACAAAATAAATATGTTTGAAAAATGTACACAAAATACACAAACCAAGGCAGCTTACACTTATAAAGCGAAGTGAAAACTGAAGATAGAAGAATGTTCAAAAAAGACATAGGGAAGACAGTTGAAGCTATCACTGTTTGTCATTGTTGGTTTCAGGTGATGGCACAGAGGAGGCAGAGAGGGTCAGTTTTAGGAATTCATAGACTTTTCCATCATTTTGGTGGTGTTCTATCAATTCATATATAGGCTATGAGATTTGACACTTTTTTATGAAAAAGTGGTAGAATGGAGCTTTCCCCTAGGCTACTGTTTCTCTTGTTTACTTTTATAAATATCTTTAGATGGTTCCAAAACAAACATTTTTAAAGAAAAGTTTGCTATATTTCATCTTGGTCAGGACATTATTTATTTTTACATCTGAACTCCCATGAAATCATCTAAGTCAGTGGTACCTAGTGGTTGGTTTGGCTAATGGATTTAAAGGTTAGCAAAATGCAAAATTTAAATTAGATTTAGATGGTAAAGTATACTGAAAGCTATTATTCTCAAGAAGTCATGTAGGTCAGCCTCAACTGATTACTAGACCTCACCAGGAACTCCCACTTTATGACTACAGCAGTAAATGATGATGACTATGGGTAACTGAATTTCAGATTTTCTACATGCTTCAAAAGCCATTAGTAACTATTACTGCTGTATGTCCCAGAATTTACTCCCCTAGATCCTGACATTAATACTAACCCTGATTCCTGTAACTAACTTTATATATATAGTATCTCTTATGTGAATGAACAAAAACTGATACACTTGGTTAAAAATGAGAGAATTTTTTTTCATTAGTTTTTATCTCTTTCTTCTGCTTCTCTTCTACTTTCTTCTCCCCTCTACACTGATATTAGAATATTCTTTAAGGTGTGCCTTAGATTATATTTCCAAGGCTTCATATTCTTCAGCAGTTTTCTATGAGCCACCAAAACTGACCTTGGGTCCCATTAGACTTGGAGTATAATATCTTACTTTGTAGGAAAGCATATACACTCACTACTCAGTCCATGCATACAGTCAAACTTCAGCTTTTTTGTTGCCCTTATTTGCAGCCTGACATGTAGTCACATTTAATTTGCTTCCCTAGCTTAACATGCTTTGGTGGACATTTGGCTATGCTTTTCTATGGACTCTATTCCAATCTTTATCTTATTAAAGTTAATTGATTGTAGATAGAATGCTAACTCTATAGAGATGCCCTATTACAATTAATTTCAAATTTTTCTTTCATTAATGTTGTTAGCCCTCCCGTATGTTCCTTAAGATCTTATACATATTTCCATACAGATTTATCATGGTTTTTAACTAGTTTGATCACTTCTCTTCCTCTTGCTTCAGAACATGGCTCTCATTCTTTTTTTTTTATTCATTCAACATATTCTTACATTTTGGAGGGAATTGTTATTACATATTCACGCACAGATGTATGAAAAAGTAAGTAAAGACTTATCCTAGTCCAGGATCTCCCCACTTCATCCACTCTCCACTTTCATGTATCCTCTGTAATGCCCACATGCTATAGATAGAAGTAAGTATAAGTACGAATTTGAACATTTCTGAGTTTCATTGTCTGCCTGGGTATATAGTTGGTCTTCTCATGGGAGTTGAACATTCCCAATGCATTGATAACCCTCATTTATCTGTCCTTCCCCTCCCTGCCTCCCTCCTTTCTCCCCTTGCCTTCATATTTATGGTTATTCCAGCTTATGTGAAATTTCAACTGTGTTGAGTTTATTATTTCAGCTTAGCTAACTTTCAAACTGTATTATATTTTACTCTAGCTTCCACATATGAGAGAAAACATTTGACCCTTAAGTCTCTGAGTTTGGTGCATTTCACTCAGCATTATTTTTTCCATCTCCATTCATTTGGCTGCAACTGACATGATGTCATTCTAATAGCAGAGTAAAACTCCATTGTATATATAATACCACAGTTTTTAAATCCACTTATCCAGTGAGGGGTATCTGAGTTGGTTCTAGAGTTTAGCTATTGTAAATTGAGCTGCTATAAACTTTGATGTAGCTATGTTTTTGTAGTATACCAATTCTATCTCTTTTGGGAAAATACCCAGGAGTGAGACAACTGGGTCATAAGGTGGTTCCACCCCTAGTTTTTTGAGGAGTTTCCATACTGCTTTCCAGTGTGGGTGTACAAGCCTGCAGTCCCACCAAAAGTGTGATAGTGTTCCTTTCTTCCCACAACCTTTCCAGCATCTGTTATTGTTCGTATTCCTCATTTTTGCTACTCTGACAGGAGTGAGGTGGAATCTCAGTGAAGTTTTGATTTGCATTTCTCTGATTGATGGTAATGTAGAACATTTTCCATTTATTTATTAGCTTTTGGACCTCCTCTGTTAAGAAGTTTCTATTTATTTCCTAGCCACTTTACTGATTGGTTTATTTGTGGTTCTGGTGTTCAGTTTTTTCAGTTCTTTATGTATTATGGATATTAGCCTTCTGTTGGAGGTGTGGCAGGCAAGATTATATCTTATTCTGTAAGTTCTCTCTTGATACTATTGACTAATTCTTTAGCTGTACAGAAACTTTTCAGTATAATGGCATCCCACTCATTTATTCTTATTTTTGATTCTTATACTATGGGAGTCGTGTTAAAGAAGGTATTGCCTACACTGATGTGGTGGAGTGTTGATCCTATTTTTTCTTCTAGCAATTGTACAGTTGCTGGCGAATTTCTGATTCTTGATCCATATCCATTTGATTCTTGTTAGGGTGAGAGATAAGGATATAATTTCAGTGGTCTGCATATGGCTGTCCAGTTTGTCCAGCACCATTTGTTGAACAAGCTGTCTCTCCTCCACACTATATTTTTGACCCCTTTGACAAATATCAGATGCTTAAATATTTGTGAGTTTTTCTTCATATCTTTTAGTCTGTTACATTGGACTTCATGTCTGTTTAGAACCCAACACCATGCTGCTTTGTTACTGTAGCCCTATAGTATAATTTCAGGTGAGATATTGTGACACCTCCTGTTTCCTCTTTCTTGCTTAGTAATGTTTTAGCTATTCTGAGTCTCCTCTTATTCCAAATGAATTTGAGAATTGCTTTTTCTATATCTGTGAAGAATGTCATTGGTGTTTTGATTGGGATTGCAATGAATTTATACCAGGCTTTCAGCAGAATGGCATTTTAATAATATTGATTCTGCCTAATAACATGGAATGTGTTTTCATCTACTCAGGTCTTTTACCATTTTTTTTAACATTTGATAATTTTCATTGTAGAAGTCCTTTATAACCTTTGTAAGATTGATCTCCAAGTATTTTATTCTTTTTGAGGTTATGGTGAATGGGACAGATTTCTTGATTTCTTCTTCAGTGGAATTGTTGCTTAAGTATAGGAAAGCTAATGATTTATGAGTATTGATCTTATAACCAGCCAGTTTGCTAAATTCATTTTTATAAGTTCTAGAAGTCTTCTGAATGAGTTTTTTGGGTCAGCTATGTATAGGATCATGTCCTCAGCAAATAGAGATAGCTTTACTTCCTCTTTTCCTATTTGAATTCCTTTGATTTCCTTCTCTTATTGATAGCTCTGGCTAGGGTTTCAAGGACTATATTGAATAAGAGTAGTGAGAGTGGACAGCCTTTTCTTGTTCCTGAATTCAGAAGGAATGCTTTCAGTCTTTCTCTATTAAGCATAATGTTGGCTATGGGCTTGTCATAAATAGCTCTAACAAAATTAAAGTATCTTCCTTTGATCCCTATTTTTTCCAGAATTTTGAGCATAAATGGGTGTTGAATTTTATTGGAGGCCTTTTCTGCATCAATTGAGATGGTCATAAATTCTGTTAAAGTGATGAACTACATTTACTGATTTGCGTATGCTGAACCTGCCTTGCATTTGTGGAATGAAGCCCACTTGGTCATAATGTATTATTAAATTTTTGATGTGTTTTGGATCAGTTTGATAGGATTTTATTAAGGATTTTTGTGTCTATGTTCATCAGGGAAATTGGTCTGTAGTTTTCTTTTCTTGATGTGTCTTTGTTGAATTTTGGTATCAGGGTTACACTTGGTTCTTAAAAAGTATTTGGCAGGGTTCTGAACATTTAAATTTCATGGAATGGCTTGCAAAGAAGCAGTGTCAAAATTTCTGTAAAGTTCTGGTAGAACTCTGCTGAGAATCCATCCTATCCTGGGCTTTTCCTTTTTTGAAGGCCTTTGATTGCTGTTTCAATTTTGCTAACTGAGATTGGTTGGTTTAGGTTTTCAATGTCCTCCCATGTTAATTTGGGAATGTGTCTCTCATTCTTAATGTGTGTAACTTCATTTTTTAATTTAGTAAGAACAAATTCAGTACTTTATAAATTCAGTGCTATGATTTTATTTTTAGCTGAAGATTTTTTAAATGAGTACATAAGTATCTGACTTGTATTTATAAAATCATGGGAAGGTAAAACAATTGGAGTGAGAAAAGACAAAAGGAATCTAAAAGAGCTGTTGCATATAAGATTAGAAATGTAAGGTAAAATTAATTATATTTCTAGGTAGAATGCTTTTAATCTTCTTCATGTCTACATACCCCTTAAAATCCATACATCTCCAGGGATCCACAGTATGAGTTCATGGTAAGTTTCTCATAAATTACCTCCCTTAAGCGTCAGAGATTACAATACTTTGATTAGTATTGTATTACTTAGAAACCTCTAGAAGATTATTGCAGAATTATCTGCATTATAGATATGAAATAAAAGAGGTAGGATTACTATGTACTTTGGCTTCAGAGCTACTGAAAATCTCTCAGACATCAAAATATTTATCTTATTCTATCACTAATACTTGAGAAACAACATCTGTCAAGTAATAATTAGCAATAAGATTGTCCCTGGGTAATTCAACACTCTGATAAAAGCTATATTTTTAAATTATAACTAGTTAGGCTTTACCAAATACAGAATATTAGACAACCAGAGTTTTAAGTATCTGAGAGACGATGAAGAATATGCCCCAAGAAAATCATAGAACTGAATAAGTCAGTGAAAAACTTCAAATTCATTATAAGTTTTGGCTTCAGATTTGCTTTTATTCTATAATATTGTTATTTTATACATATTTACTAGCATCTACTATGGAAATATACACCAAAGAAACAGAGGTAAATGAACACCATCACTTATGTATCAGAAAATAAGAAAACAAAAAGAATACAGTATTCTTCAGGCCCCTAATTGACAGTCTTACAGGACAAACATCATTGCCTTAGTATTTTTAGTATGTTTAGGCTGCCATAACAAAATTCCATAGACTGTAACAACAGAAGTTCCAAAACTACAGTTCCAAAACTGAAAAGTCCAAGATCAAAGTCGTATTGAATTCAATTTCTGACAGGGTCTCTCTTCCCAGTTTTCAAATGGAAACTTCTCCCTGAATGCTCATATGACCTATCCTCTGACCTCTCTATAAGGCCAACAATTCTATGAACACAGGACCTAATTTAACCTTAATTATCTCCTTAAAGTTCTATCTCCAAATACAGTCAGACGAGGGTTTAGAGATTTGACATATGAATCAGGGATGGGTACATGATTCAGTCATTAGCACTCTACTTTAAAATATAAATTTATCTGCCTCCTGTTACATGCAAAATAACCCCACAAATTTAGAAATCAACCATCACAAAGTTATAAATCAGTAATCACATTAGGCACTTATCTCTTGACATCCCAATATAACTGACATGTGGTTGCTCCATAAAGTATGCCATCTAACTTTGAAGTCAAACCACTTAACATGTTTCAAACATGATCCTCCAAGAACTCTATTTTCTTCAAATAAAAATTTGTTCTATTTACTGACCTCACATAGCATGTAAAAGACCTATCTTTGCAGACGTATCTCTGCCCAGATCTCATGTTCATAGGCCTCCATCAAGCTTCAGACCTGTGGTATTATATTTCTAATGCCACTGCTGTTCAGGAACCTAGAAACTCTAAGTAAATTCCACAAAGCACACTGCTTTCCTTTATGCAACTTCAATATACACACACATCCACGATCCCTCCTATTTCTTAAATCTCTTGCTATTTTATTTGTAAAAATACTGAGTATTCACTCTGTGAATATAAATAATGCACAGCTTAGGGATATTCTATAAGACTTCAAAGATTGCATATCTCTGGAGTCACATGTTATGCTCTCATTTATTCTTACTACCCCATACTTTACCCCTCACATTGGCTCAATACACTTCTTCAGCCCCTTTATCTCAGTATCTAAGAGTCTTCCTCTGTTTTTTTTTAATACCAGAATCCATGGCATATGAGGATCTCATTTCTATTTTTCCATGTTTCTTTTCTTTTCTTTTTAAAAGAGAAAGGGACAGTGAGAGAGAGGATCATTTTAATTTAATTTTTCATTTGGCTTTTGCTGCTCCAACATTTCATTGTTTACATGGTGCTGGGGTTCAAACTGGTGAACTTGTGCATGCCCCACAAGCGTATAACTGCTAAGCTAGGGCTCTAGCCCAGAGGATCTCATTGTTCAACTCCTCAGAAGAAGCAAGGTGTGTCACCAATAACGTTTTAAAAACCTTAGCTACTATATAAGTCAGCATGCTCATTTCTAAAAATAAACTCTATCTAGAACTTCATTGGACCCTTAGATTTTAGAAACTGAAAATCCCATAATATGCATTTTAATCAAATCTCTATTGCAGTACTTATCACAGACATTTAAAACATTAGCATTATGTTTTTATTTTTTTAACTCTTTTGAAGTAAAATTCACAAATTTTTTTTTAAAATTTCAGTCTACATGTAGTTTACTCAAATTAAATGGAGATTGGTAATACGTATTGAATGAGAAACAAATACCTAAATGGCCCAACTAATTTAGGCACCACATAGGGTCTAAAGGTCTCACCCATTAACTTTTCTGATCCCAACACCTTCAAACATCAGTGTTATTAAGACCTCTCCTTTATCCCTGAACGATGTCACAGCAAAAAGGACCAAGTCATTTTGGATGCAAGACTCATCATTTGATCTTACTTACCATATAAGGAAGCTCCTGTAACCACATTTCCTCTCTCTGCTCCACTCACCCATTATTGCTTCATGATAATGACCTTTTTGTAATTTAAAGCATCTACAAAGATTACAAGCACCTTAAATAACTACTACTTTAAAATTTCCTGAAAGTGATTTATAAAAATTAAATATTCATCCACTTTGGGAATAAAAATTTAGGAAAAAATTAAGCAAAAATACATCTGGGCTAAACAAATTTCCAAAGATGTCATTTATATTATTAATACTCTGAGTTAAAATTACATATATAATGTACTAAAACAGAAAACACTGATATGTAAGAACTGTAAAATAGACACTCACTTTTGTTTATAAGCTATATCAAAAGATATGTAGAACATATCCCACCAAATCCAGATAAAATCAATGGTTTCCACACAGAATTATATATGAAGAAGAGAACGCATGGGCATATGGAAAAAAAGATATTATATTTCTATATATATTTCCAACATGCAGTCTGCAATAATAGTATGTAGTAAGAAATCTAGGAAGGTTAAGAGAGGAAGAGAGGTGTATCTCCAAGCATTTTCATATCCCTACTAAAACCATACGATCAAAGAAGTGATTTGACACTCTGGATGATGGTACAATATAATGTGCAAGGAAGTATATGTGATTTACAAACACAGAAAACAAAGTGTATATAGCCTGACTCCACTCCTAACTGAGGAGTTGAGGAGCCTGTAAGATCTTAGAAGGTTTCCTTCCATGAAAAATCAGTCTCATAGATAGCACTATCTCCAAGAATTGTTATGAGGTTTCTAAAATTATCTTTTACATTTTTATTATTTAAATAAATGTATAATGATTACTATGTAATTCATATCTATAAATACTTCCAAGTATTATAGTTAATAAACCCTAATTGCAAGCTCAAATTGGACTGGTATTCTCATATTAAACTGGCATATATTAGCTACAATAATCTAAACTATTTTTAATAACTTAGTTTAGTTTAAGGAATACTTCTAAAAGAGGAGAGATTTAGTAATTTTCCCATAATGCTGGTACTATTTAATCAATAAAGTTTGACATATCTTATACTAATATGAAGTAACATTATGATAGGTTCTTCAGGAATTCAAAAGCCTATTTCATTGTCTACCCCTCTCCCAGAATGTATTTATTACCATGAGCTTAATTAGAAGCAGAAAAAATTAAAGCATGACAAGTAAGTAAATGGTAGAAAATACTCTATTTAAGATTAAAGTTTTATCTTTGCAGGTCTTGGCGTTTTATTGTCTATTTAATTGAAGATTATTTCAAAGACTGCCTAATGAATACAAAGTTATTTCATTTATTCCAGTTATTAGAAACCTGTATGCTCTTTTGAAACATGAGACATCTCTGTAATTCAGTTTTTTATTATAATTTCATGCTGGCAGAGTCCAAAGGATTTTGTGTCAAAAGCTGTCTATTCAAGTATTAAGACAAAACTTTAATAAATAGGTGATATTTTAAAGGAGAATACCAGTGTGTCTTTAATGTAGTAACCTTTGTCTGTATTGTACCTATTTAAGCTGTCACTATGACAAAAATACCTGAGAAAATAAACTTAAAGGAGGAAAGATTTAGTGTGGCCCACAGAATCAAAAGTTTCAATCCTCAGTCACTTGGTTCCCTTGTGTCTGGGCCTGTGATGAGGTAAACCATCATGGCATGGAGTACATGGTAGAAACAAGCTGTTAAGTATGGAGACCAAGAAGCAAAGAAAGAAAGGAAGGGACCAGAGACAAAATACACCCAAAAAGAGCTTGTCATTAATGACCTACTTCTTCCAAGAAGACCCCACCTTCTAAACTTTCCACCACCTCTCAATAGCTCATTAAGCTATGAATCCATAAATAGATTAAATAATTCAGAAGTCAAGACCCTCATAGTCCAATCAAGTCCCAGAGGCCCCACTTGAGAACATTGCTGCAATGGGACCAAGCTTTTAACACATGATCTTTTGCAGTAACATTTAAATATAAACCATAACAGTTACATTAACTCTATTTCCTCTCTTTAGTGAGATCCAGGGAAAATGCCCTTCACATTAAACACTCTATGTTTATCTGATTAGCCTTGACAAAGTAGAATTGTCTGTCTTCTCTTAGAAAAATGTTGTTACACCTAGTAAGTAGCAATGCATGTTTTTGTTTTTCATACAGAAAAATAATTAAGAAAACATATCATATTGATGAATTTACTCTGTTGCATATATCACTGAAATTAAGACGAAATTGGTTATCCTAGTGGCAAAGAATAAAACTGGGTCTTGTGTGCAAGCACAGATATAATGGAATATCTAAATCTCAAAACTTTTTATTAGAGATCCTCATTCCAGAATTTCATTAAGCTCCTAAAGAATGCTTTATTTAAAACACAAGGAGAGATTTCTTATTTGTTAGGATCTGGTAAAAAAAACTGTAGTTAAAAATAGTAGCATAATTTCCATAATGTATACCATCATATGAAAATATTTAGCTGAAAAATATTTAGTTACTTGCAGCTACATAATTGAAAATAAACAAGAATGTTTTCTGACTATTGAAGTTACTGTTTCTTCTGTGAAATTTGATTTTCATTTTCTGAATTTCAAAACTTTTCTTTTAATTTTTAAAACACCATATCCTTCTTGAAAATTTTCAAATTAATTACTGAGAAAAATAACTAATGGAATTAGGCTATCTTGTTTAGCTTTTCATCTTAACCACTTAGATGCAAATTAAGTGTTTTATAAATACTGACAGTGCCAAAATGTAAATGACAATTAAACACTGATTGAGCTTATAGCTTTATGCCTCATGTTCAATTATTTCCTTTGATACCTTCATACCAGAATTACTCACTGGAATCACACGTGTTCATATTCTGCATTGTATCAATATTAATAATGCACTTCCTGGGACTGGAGTGGTAGCTCAGCACTTACAGCACTTGCCCAGCATGCACAAGTACATGGGTTTAGACCCCAGCACCCACGTACACAACTAAGTGTTAGAGCAATGAAAGCCATGTTAAAAACTCAATAAAAATTGATTATTTCTGTCTCTCTCTGTCTCTTTCTCTCTCACTTTCCTCTCTTTAAAAAAAATACACTTCCTGCTTTAATTGATATAGTCAATGAAAGTGCTTGAGTTTGAGATGAAAAAAATTAACATATTATTTAGGAAATAGAATAAACATTAATAAATTAAAGAAAATTCTAGTCAAAGAGTCAGATCTAGAATAAAGGAAATGATTTGGCTGATGACATTGTTTCATTAAAATCATTTACATTAGTCTGCTCAAATAATATCACTAAATAATATTTATTGTGGAAGATAAAACTCCAGGGATGTGAATTCATGGGGGTGGGTAGAGTAGGTATAAATGAACATTAAGATGCACAGTGGAATCTACAGAGCTTGGGGATTTCTGTTCTGTGTCAGACATGTCAAGTTTTGTGATAAAGAGGTAAGAAATCATAGTAGATTCAAATGTCCAATTTTTAACCATGAATTTGGTTGTCAAGATCTTATCAATTTAACCTTCTGGAAAGAAATGCAATGTCACTCAAGCTTGAAGCACAGTAAGTGTAAGTTAATATGAAGGTAAGTATGTTGATGTACTGTCTTGAAAAGTTGTACTTTCTTTATGCTTGTTAAAGGTCAGAGACAGAAAAAAAAAATGTTCATTTTTTTCCTTTCCCAAACCCATACCAAATTCAAAACCCAAGAGGCAAAGATTTAAGACAGTTTAAAAATATGAATTATTTCCAAAAAATTAGTGAAAATTAAAAATACTTTTAGTTTATGATAGGAAATTGCTATTTCTGTGAATTCAATATAGTCATAAAAGTCAAATTATGAAAAGCACAGATGTATAAGTACAACAATTCTTAAAATAATATTAAGTAAATAAAAGCCCACATTATAGTTAAGTTTTAAAAAGTCCAGAATAAAACAGAAAAAAAAAGAGAACAGATTATAAGTTGGTGGAATTAATAGAGCTTTACCCATCAATTCTCTTTGATATAATTTTCACTGTTTACACAAAGTTTTGTGCAAAAAAATAAGGAAGATAAAAGAAAATTGGCCTAACTTATTGGCAATCAAATTATAACAGCTAATAAAAGAAGACATGAAAATTAATAAGTATATAAAGTGAACATATTCATACCCTACAGTCCAAAATTTTAACTTACATGTATATATGTAACATAAATGTACACATACAGTTCATCAAAAGAAATGTTCTAAAACACTCATGGCATTATTCCCAATGTCTCCAAATTGGAAATTATTCAAATATTCATTGCAATAGAATGGTGAAATAAACTGTGATATATTCACCTCATTGAATACTACACAACAATGAGAATGAAACTTCACAAGGAAATTCCAAGGAGAGGAATATGGACAACCCTCAAAATCATAATGTTGAAACAGGAATATATGTTCATGTGTATTTAGGTTTGCTCATTCTTTATTGTTTGTATGATTCTATTTGTACAAAGAATTGTACTCCCTCTCCATAGTAAGAGCTATTGCTGGGAAATGGCTGCCTGTTATTGTTTGGATCTAGAATGTATCCCAAAGGATTATGTGTTGAAGGCTCAGTGCCCAATGTGGGAATGTTCAAAAGGGGGCTTTGGGGAAGTGATTGCATCATCAGGGCTCTAATCTCATCAATGGTATTGCTAATGAATTATTGAGAGATGGTATAAATTATAGAAAATGGGTACTTGAACGAAGTAGAATCTTGAAGGCAAGACTTTGGGGACAACATCTTGTTCCCCACCCCGTCCTCTTTCTCTTTCCCTGCTTCCTGGCCATCCCACCATAAGGTAAGCAGCTTTGCTCTGCTATACTATTCTACCATGATGTACCACCTAACCACAGACATGAAAAACAATGGAAACAGCTTGCAGTGAACTGAAACCATGAGTTAAAATGAGTATCTCAAGGCACTCAGGACACAACTGGTAGGACCTTCATCTGGAGCGCCCCGGCTCAGGACCAACCAGGGGAGATTACCCACCTCGAGCAGCCCTGCATACCTCATACCCCATGTTCCTGGTGGGACCTGTGTGATTCCTGCCAGAATGCACTCAGGACAGGACTGGTAAAACACATCCTGAGTAGTGACTGTTTCCTGCCTACAGCAGTACCACCTTCTGAATGCTTTGCATGTCTGTCAGGGCCTATTTGAGTCCCATTGGCAGGTGCTCAGTTTACAACTGGAAGGACTCATATCTGGAGCAGCCCCAGGTTCCTGGGTCCTGAGGTGCCCAGCAAAACCGAGGTTCAGATCTGCAAATTTGAAACTGGAAACAAAAGGTAGGGCAACACAAGGACCTACGCAGAAACAACATTTGGAAGAAGGTGATCATCAAAGAGTTGGGGGCTCATCTGACTTTGACTTGCAAGGAAAAACCACCTGCAGAACTGACTACCTTTCACTCAGGAAATCTCAATTCAGAGATCCAGAAGAAGCTCTTCAAAAATGAAGAATTAAACAAGGAAAGGTTCACCTCAAACCCATAACTCATCTAAAAAAGGATGCCATGGAAAGGGATCAAGATGAAAACCTTGAAAATATTATCAATGATCTGATTTTAAAAGGAACAATGAGCTAAAAGAAGATATAATGAAGGGACTAAGTGAGAAAATTCAAGAGATAAAAAACTCTTTTATCAAATAAATAGACATATTCAAAAAGGAAGTAACAGTGATAAAATCTCCAGTCAATGACATGAGAGGAAACATGGAAGAATTTAATAATAGATTAACCTCTACAGAAAACAGAACCTCAGCTCTTGAAGAAACAACTTCTGACAATGAGGACAAGCTGAGCAAGCCAGAGCTCACAGAACATGAAGAGAATTTTAAAAATGTCTAGGATGAAACTAGAAGAAACAATATAAGAGTAATTGGGATACAGGAAGAAACTGACACACAAACAAATGGGATAATGAACATTCTCAAGGAAATTGCTAAAGAAAAGTTTGTGCATGTAAAAATAGTGTCATGTACGATCACCCAGTAAGCTTATAGGACACCCAATAGGCCTAATCAAGTAAGAAGCTCACCAAGACACATCATATTCAAAATGTACAAATGGGAAATCAAGGAAAGAATATTGAAAGTGGCAAAGAAGAAACACCAAATCACATTCAGAGGCAAACAAATAAGAATCACATCTGATTTTTCAGTTCAGATTCTGGAAGCAAAAAGATCATGGAAGGAGATCTTTCAAATATTCAGCCAAGAATACTATACCCAGCAAAACTCAGCTTCAAATTTGAGGGGGAAATAAGAACTTATCATGATAAAAACAAACATGTGGCATTCATGAACAGAAAGACAGCATTACAAAAATCCTCAAAGATAAACTCCAGTTTATGGGTTCCTCAAAACCCATAAACAGAGGAAATTCAATAAAGGCACAAGTAATCAATACACAAATAAGACAGCACAGAACTTACTAATAAAACATAATGACTATGAACCATAACCACATATCTATTCTAACACTGAATATGAATGGTCTCAATACACTAATCAAAACATACAGACTGGCAGATTGGATCAAAAAACAAAATCCAACATTATGCTGCTTAGAGGAAACCCACCTTACAGCCAATGACACCCACAGAGTAAGGGTGAAAGAATGAAAAAATTTTACCAGGAATACAACCCAAGAAAGCAAGCTGGAGTTGCAAATCTTATAACTGAAAAAGTGGATTTCAAACATAAATTAATCAAAAGAGATAAAGGAGGCTACTACATCCTAGTAAAGGGAACAATATAACAAGAAGATATAACCATAGTAAATATATAGTCTCCAAACACCAATGCACCCACCTAGAAAAAAATTACTCCAAGACATAAAACCACTTGTGGACCTCAACAGGACAGTACTGGGAGACTTTAACACTATGAACAATAGACAGATCATCAAAGCAAAAAAAAAAATAAAAATAAAAAAAAAATAAATAAATAAATCTCCATTCTCAACAACACCATAAATCAAATAGACTTAACAATATTTACAGAAGATTCCTCCCCAAATTGGCAGAGTATATATTCTTCTCAATATGTTGGATGCTTCTCCAACATAGATCATATTCTAGTTTACAAAGGAAATCTCAGCAAATACAAAAAAGTAGATATTATTCCATGTATCCTATCAGTCCATAATGTCACAACCCTAATAATTAATAGCAAAGACCATGGCACAAAACACATGTATAAGTGGAGGTTGAATAACACCCTATTAAATGGAGATTGGATCCCAGAAGATATGAGCAAAGTAATTAAGGAATGCTTGGAAGAAAATGAGAATGAAGACACAACATATGTCTTCATATGAAAGCATTCTGAAGGGGAAAACGTATTGTACCATGTGTCCACATTAAGAATCAGGAGAGATCCCTAACAAATAAGCTTACGATCCAACTCAAAACTATACAAAAGGAAAAAAAGTCTAATCCCAATACCAGCAGAAAACAGGAAATAATTAAGAACAAAGATGAAATAAATGAAATTGAGAACAAAAACATGAAAAAGAGAATTGATGACACAAACAGCTAGTTCTTTAGCAAAAAAAAATAATAACAATAATAAAATCGACAGAACCCAAGCTGATCTAACTACAAGGAGGAGAGAATCAAAGTAAATCAACAAAATCACCAATGCAAATGGGGTGATCACCACTGACTCCATTGATATCAAAGAGTTTAACACAACATATTTTGAAAAACTATACTCCTCTAAAGCAGATAATCTGGATGACATAGACAAATTTCTAGACACATACAACATCCCCAAATTGACACAGGATAAAATTAAAGTCCTAAAAAGTCCAATAACAGGCACCAAACTCCATATAGCAATTAAAAGTCTGCCAAAGAAGAAAAGTCCAGGATCTGATGGATTCTCATGGAGTTGTACCACACCTTTGAAGAAGTGCTAACACCTCTCCTTATCAAGCTATTCCAAGAAACTGAAAAAGAGGGAACTGTCCCAAACACTTTTTATGAAGCAATCATAATTCTGATACTAAAACTCAAAAAAGACACATTGAAAAAAGAAAACTACAGACCAATATCCCTCATGGATATAAATGTAAAAATCCTTTCTAAGGCTCTTGCAAACTGCATTCAAAAACACATCAAGAAAATTATTCATCATGATCAAGTGGGATTCATTCCAGGTATGCAAGGCTTGTTCAACATACATGTGATTCATCACTTAAACAGAATTAAGGACAAAAACCATATGATCATCTCAATAGATGAAGAAAATGCCTTCAAAAAAATAAATAAAATCCAGCACCCATTTGTGCTCAAAACTCTAGAGAAAATAGAGTTTGTAAATTAATTTGTAAGGGCCATATATGCCAAACTCTCAACCAGTATAATACTAAATGGAGAAAGGTTGAAACCATTTCCACTGAACTCAGGAATAAGAGAAGACTACCTGCTCTCAAAACATTTATTGAATGTAGTACTTGAGGCCTTTGCAGGAGCAATCAGGCAAGAGGAGGAAATCAAAGGGATAAGAATAGGAAAGGAGGAAATCAAAATTATCCCTTTTTGCTAATGACATGAGCCTATGTCTGGAAGTTAAAAAAATAAAAAGAAAAAAAAATTCCACCAGAAAGCTGCTAGAGCTTTGGCAAAGTGGCAGGCTAAAAGATAAACACCCACAAATCAATAGATTTCCTATATACCAATGATATCAGGGCAGAAGAAAAAATTAGAAAATCAGTCCCATTCAAAATATCCTCTAAAAGAATAAAATACTTGGGAATTATTCTAACAAGAGAAGTAAAAGACCTTTACAAGGAAAATTATTGAACACTGAAAACAAATTGCAGAAGACTTGAGATGATGAAAAGATGATCCATGCTCTTGGTTAAGCAGAATTAATATCATTAAAATGGCCATTCTGCCAAAAGCACTAGACAGATTCAATGTAATTCCATGAAGATTCAAAAGTCATTCTTTGCAGATATAGAAAAAGTAATTTTCAAATTCATATGTAACAACAAGAATTCCAGAATAGCCAAAACTAAGCAAGAAAGATGAAACAAGTGGTTTGGCAATACCATATTTAAAATTATACTATGGAGCTGTAGTATTAAAAACAGCATGGTACTGATAGCAAAATAGGAATGAAGACTAATGGAATAGAAACAAGACTCTGAGACAAACCCACAAATCTTTAATCATCTGATCTTTGACAAAGGGGGTCAAAATATAACATGGAGAAGAGATAGCCTATTTAACAAATGGTCCTTGACAATTTGGACAGCCACTTGCAGAAAATTGAAATTAGATTCTTTTCTGTCACCTCAAACAAAAATGAAATCTAAATGGATCAAAGAATTAGGAATTAAGCCAGCTACTATACAACTGCAAGAAGAAAAATTAAGACCAACTTTCCAGCATATGGGAGTTGGCAACAACTTCCTCAACAAGACTTCTAAAGTGAAAGAATTATAGTCAAAAATCAATGAGTGGGATGCCATTAAACTAAAAAGTTTCTGTACAGCCAAGGAAATAGTCAAAACAGTGAAGAGATAACCTACAGAATGGGAGAGAATCATGGCCTGTGATCCCTCTGACAGGGGACTAATATCCAAAATTTATATAGAACTCAAAATACTCAATAACAAAAACACAATCCAATCAATAAATGGGCCAGAGAGCTAAACAGAAACTTCTCAACAGAGGACATTGAACAAGCCAACAAATACATGAGAAAGTATTTAAATAACTAATAATCAGAGAAATGCAAATCAAAACTACCTTAAGATTTCACCTCACTCTAGTCAGACTGGCAAAGATGAAGAAGATGAATAATAAATGCTGGTGGGGTTGTGGGGAGATAGGAACACTAGCACACTGTTGGTGGAAGAGCTAAATTATGGAACCAACCCCTCACTGGATGAATGTATCCAAAAGCTCTGAGATATTTTATATATATATATTTATATATATATATATAAATAATTTTGGAGTTCTACTCAGCTATTAGAAACAATGATACTGCATCTTTTGAAGATAAATGGATGGCATTGGAAGAAATCATGCTGAGCGAAGTTATTCAAGCACAGAGAGTAAACGGCCAAATGGTATCCCTCATTTGTGGAGGCTGGACCTAAACCCAGGCTCAGGAGTAAAGTAGACAAACTCATGTTTTAGAGCCATAGAACAAAAATGAAAAATGTTAATATTTATGTGATACAGTTGCAATATATTTCATAAGATATTTGAACAAGCTATGCTGCATAACTGTACGAAAGGTAAATGTTTAATCCCATTGTCAAATATTTTGAAGAATAACAAGGGATGATAGCAAGGGAGGCGAAAGGGAAATGTTGGAACTAAGATAAAGCAAGGTACATTCCCAGCAGTTATGTCACTGTATATACATATATGACTATATGTACATAATATATATGTATGTATGTATGTGTGTGTATATATATAATGGTCTTCATAGGTGTAAGAATTATGTCACTGTATTTGGGTTTTTTAGGAACATATAGGACCCAGAAGAAAGGCAAGGGATCAGGGGACAGGATGAGGGAGGTAGAGGGATATGCAGGGGAGGATACTGAACAAATTGTATTGCTGAATTGTGTATCTTAGGAATATGTGACAACTAATCCCAACATTACATAAAACTATGATGCACTAATAAAAATAAATTAAAAAGAGAAAAGATTATATAGACCATTAGTTTGTACCACCAAGTTTTCCTCCACCCCAATGACTCAAAGTTGGTCTCTTGATGTTATCACAAATTTCTTGAATATTCTGTTCATGATCTCTTATCACCTTTTCACTATGATCTACTACATTTTTAAGATTACTTTATTTTCGAAAACAGAAAATTGTTCTTCCCAGTGGTTTAATCTGTTGATAATGCTTTCCACTGAATTTTTAATTTGGTTTAATGATTATTTTGAGGATTTCCATGGGACTGTTTTTCATGATCTTTATCTCTGTTGAAGTGGTCTTTCACTTCCTATATTTTCTCTCTGTTTTGCTCCCTTACTTAATCTTTTAGCTGTTAAAACAGTTTTATGAATTTTCTAAATTATCTCTCTGGCTTTTCTTCTACTTTGTTGTCACTGATATCTATTGTTGAGGGATTCTGTGAAGTTTGGGATACTTGATTCCCTTGTTTTTCATGTTGTTTGCACATCTACCCGTCTTTCAGGATTGTTAAGTTTTCTTCTTTCGAACAAGGACTTACTCTGTGAGTTTCTTTTCCTTGGGAACCCTGGGTTGATTGGATTTCTGGACACTACTATTTTAATTAAATGTGTACCCTCTGCTGAGCCCAACATCAGTCCTCTTTAAGAGAAGCTATTGAGATCTATTTGCTTTAGTCTATCTCTCTCTCTCTCTCTCTTTTTGGTTGGTAATGCTTTATTTATTCATAAGAAAAAGCTGTTATGTACAAAACAAGCTACTTTTTGTTTCCAAGAGATAAAAGCACTCTTCAAAAAAATTAAATAAAAGTCAGAACATGGATTATATAGAACTGCTTTTCTCAGAAGCACTTAAGTGAAGGTACACACCACAAGGAAGCTATCACATGCATATTCAGACACTAGGGACCACCACGGGGCAGAAAGACCCACAGCCACACTGTGGCTGGGCAGACACTTACAATGTGGGTACCTATCTGCACCTGGGTACAAGGTGGGGTGGGTTACTATGAAGACCCAGGGTGCATGAAGTGTTCAAGACATGTCCATGTCTAAACACTGACGATGTCACCCAGCAACATGACAGACTGCCTTGCACCTAAATCTGAATCACAGAGCTCAGGGTGACTGGACGGGCCGCCATGGCACAGATGCTATAGTCCCCATTAAGCCAACTTTCACTGTATTCAACCTGTGAGAACAAAATCTTGTTACGATTATTATTTTCAGTTACTCAAATTCAGTGAGATACCTATAATAAAAATTTTGCAACAGATTAAATGGTTAGTAAGTTATTTAGTAATATTATTGTTACCTTAAATGTGTACTAAAAGGAGGCTAGGAGGAAGATTGGAAAGTGGGAAAGGTAAAATGAAGAGCAGACAGAAAGAGAAGGGTTAGGAGAGAGGGAGGGCCTAAGATCAGTTAATTTGCATGAAGGTAGGAAGGAAAGAGAGAAACAGAGAGAGACAGAATCTAATATGGTTGAATTTACACTGAAGTAAATAGGGGCATTAGGTGAGTGAGCTTCACCAATTAAGTCTGGTATCCTCATTTTTCTCTGCCAGGCTCCCCAGGTCCATATCTGCTTCTCTTTGGTTTGGTGTTCTAATGATGGTTGCAGTCCAAGGCCTCTGGTGGCAACTTTCTCTTCTGCTAGGAGCCGATAATGCGAGGAGTTCTCTCCTGGGTCAAGAAACTGTGGGTTTTGTCTCAGTCCAGTGGGTGCACAGGTGCTAGCAGTGGAGAGCTTGTGAATTCATACCCTAGTCCAACCAAAGTTGGCCACTATCTCCAATGGGTAAGTGGAGATTTGTGCTGAGGAGGGGCAGTTCAAGTGTCTGCTGAGTGAGTCTTTGTGTCCCCTGGCACTTTCCTGGGAACTGAATGCCCACAGTTGACTCTGTCCCTTTTTGCAGAGCAGGGAGGGTTGGGGAAGTGGGCTTCAGCAATCCACTGTTAGTTATCTTTGTAGAAATTCTCTCCAGCTCAAGTCCCAATAGGATTCTCTGCTCTGAGCACCTTGGCACTTTCCTGGGAACTAAACACTGCACTGCAGCCAGCCAGCATTTCCCCTATGTTTGCAAAGCAGACTGTGGAGTATGGAAGGGGGCTTCTGCAATCCACTGGCTGATAGTGGTCTCTGTGGAAATTTTTCCAAGTTGAACCTCCATTAGGGACTTTTGTTCTTAGTGCTTTGGCACTTTTCTGGGAACTGAACACAATGCAGCTGCCATCATCCCTGCACCTCTGTTCTGGCAGCCAGCTCTGTCCCTCTGTTTCCAGAGCAGGATGGTGGCAGTGGGGTGGGGGGCACCAGTGCACTGAAGCTAACAGTGGTCACTGTATAAAATGTCAAAATTCTTTCCAGCTCAATTCCCAAGAGGCTACTCTGCAAGGGGATTTCCTCCAACCCACTTAGCAGGTGTCTGTATGTGGGAATATTCTGACTAGTCACTGTGTAAGTTCAGTGAGGTGGCTAGAGAGGCCACCGTAAAATGTCTGTGGGCTCAACTCAGCCCTCACTCCAGGACTTGGCTTCAATCTGGCCATAGTATTTCTCAAGTGAAAAGTTCTCCCCTTTTAAAGTCGTGTTTTAAGTTACGAGTGTCCCTCTGACCATCATTGCATGTGTGAGTTCAGGAAAGAGCTTTTGAGCTGCCCAGCACTGCTTTCTGTGGCACCACTCCAGGACACTTTCACCATTCCAAGATCAGAGGGAGGTTCGGGCTCTTTCCGTTTGTTTTCTGAACCAGCTATCCCACTTACAGTCTCTTCAGGTTTCAGTGGAAGCAGGGTAGAGTCTTATAATATTTTTTGTTTGGTTTGGTTCCCTAACTCTACAATTTGTGCTGATATGCCGCTTCTTTACAGAGTCCTGAGGAAACCAAAAAATCACTACCTAGTTTGATTCCACCATGATCAGGAGCCCTTAATGTTCTCTTGACCCAACATTGGGGCCTTGGCTAAAGGCTGATTCAATTTTCCTTTTTGAGCAGTTGATTAAGTCTACAATTCAACAACTTTCCTTCTCAGACTCTCCCACCTTAAACCATTAAACATCATCCCTTATTGCTAGACACATGGGGAAAGCTTTTATTCTGCTAGAGTCCACAAAATTATTCTATTACTTCAGTCCACAAGGAACTCAGGAAACTTAGATATCCTTATCTTTCTTGCAATACATATGCTGCCTTCTATAGTTCCAACCTACATTACCCTGTCTCCATGTATAATTTCCTCTGTGGCCCTATCTGGTAATATTCTCTCATTTGGAGCTGAAAGTAACAAAGAAATCTACCTTTCAAGCGGTGTGTCCTGCCATCAAAGAATCTTCAGTCTTAAAATACATAAATTCAATGTTATCTTAATTAAAATATATCCCTAAGCTTCTTTCAATCATTTAGCATTCATGGCAAAAATTCACTGTTTAGCAGTTTATATATATGCTGAGACACACATTTGAATAACATCAGGATGGTTGAGTGCACATGCTATTGAACTAGCAATTGGTTTTACCGGGATGCCCAGCATCCATATTTCAACGTGTTTTTGTCCTTGCCCCATATTTGTCTTTACAGAAAATATAGTAAAATACAAAAATTTATATATATTTGTGGAAAAAATTATTGAATGAAAAATAAACAAAACTGAAAGCTGAACATAGTTAACATGGAACAAGAAATGACTTCTCAAAGAAATGTTTCAAAAATAAGTTGAGAACCTGTATAAATATATTCATATACTTCAATTTCAGGTTTTTCAAAGGTATCAACCAAATCTCTCTAAAACCATAATATCTAATCACATAAATTTACATAATTCCATTTTCTTTTGGTGGTTTGATCTTTTTCTTATGTAGCACTAATTTGAGAGATATGAATTATTTAGGATAGAGGATGATTAGAACAAGATGAGGCTCAAATGTGTGAAGAAACATCACTCTCAATATCTATTCATCCTCTGAACTCCTCGATCCATGTTTGTGGGGTGAAACACTAAATCTCTACATAACCTTTAATACATTATTTATTTCTCTAGGTCCATAAATCCATATCTACATAGTTTCTAAGGTTTTTCTTAACTCTAAATTTTTGTAAGTCAAATAACATAGACATCACTTGGCTGCCACATTATTCATTACCCTCCTAATGCATATTTATAAATGCCTTAATAGAATATAAGTGTAATCTTTAGAGCTGAGCTTGTTTTGTTGAAGGTGACTGCTGAGAGAGTCAGTTGCTGAGATCTTCCCATTTTACATTATGCATTATATTATGGGAAATTTATATTAAAAAGGAAAGAAGTCATTTGGTGCAAGTTTTAGCCAAAAACTAAGTACTTGTGTAAGGTTTTTTTAATAGCAGAAATCATCAAAAATAACTTTCTCTTTCAATATTGCCTTCATGCAGTATTGCAGCTATGATCAAATGATGTCTGTAGACATTAAGTTGCAGCATAATACCACCTGTAAAACAATATTAGTCAACAATCAACTTTTTCTTTTTTATTCATTCAACATAGTCATATATATAAGAGGGTACTGTTGCCACATAATCATGATCACATGCATAATGACGGAGCATGCCAAAGCTGATGTCATTCCATGGTCTCCCCCTTTTGGGTTCCCCCTGATCCCATGTTTCCCTACTTGACCCCTGTGTTAGTTGAGCTTCTCATGGAAGTTGAAGGCTACCCACTGGGTTAATAACCCCTCTACTCCCTCACTCCAGTTGCCTTAATATCCCTCTAATTCCCAACTCTCCTCCCTGCACCCCTCCCTTCATCCCCCAGCGACATAGGCAAGGTTTCCCCCTATTCATGTAAAAATTCACCCATGCTGAGGTTATTATTAGCTTAGCCTACTATCGGTCTGTTTCCGCTTGTATTCTAGCTTCCTTCCACATATGAGAGAAAACATTCAGCCCTTGAGTCTCTGAATTTGGGATATTTCACTTAGTATAATTTTTTCCATCTCCATCCATTTGGCTGCAATGCAATGATACAGTTCTTTCTAATGGCAGAGTAAAATTCCATTGTATATATGTACCACAGTTTTTTAATCCACTCATCCATTGAGGGGCATTTGGGTTGGTTCCATAGTTTAGCTATACTAAATTGAGCTGCTATAAACATTGATCCAGCTGTATCTCTGTAATCTGCCAAGTCTAGCTCTTTTGGGAAAATACCCAGGAGTGGGATAGCTGGGTCATAAGGTGGTTCCAGTCCTAGTTTTTTGAGGAGTCTCCACATTGCTTTCGAGAGTAGTGGTACAAGCTTGCAGTCCAAAAAACAATTTGAAAGTGTTCCTTTCTTCCCACAAACCCAACAGCATCTGTAATTATTCGTATTCTTTAATTTTTGCCACTCTGACAGGAGTGAGGTGGAATCTCAGTGAATTTTTGATTTGCATTTCACTGATTGCTAGTGATGTAGAGCAATTTCTCATATATTTATGGGCTTTTTGGACTTCTTCTGTTGAGAAATTTCTATTTAGCTCTCTAGTCCATTTATTGATTGGATTATTTGTGATTTTGGTGTTCAGTTTCTTGTGTTCTTTGTATATTCTGGATATTAGTCCTCTATTCAAGGTGTAGCAGGCAAAGATTTTCTCCCATTCAGTAGGTTCTCTCTTGACACTCTTGACTAATTCTTTAGCTGTGCAGAAGCATTTTAGTTCAATGGCACCCCATTCATTTATTCTTGGCTTTAATTCTTGCACTATGGGAGCCTTTTTAAGAAAGGCAGTGCCAACACCTATGTTGTGTAGTGTTGATCCTATTTTTTTTCCAAGCAATTGTATAGTTGCTGGTTTAATGTCCAGATCCTTGAACCATTTTGATTTGATTGTTGTGTAGGGTGAGATTTAAGAATTCAATTTCAGTTGTCTGCATATGGCTGTCCACTTTGTCCAGCACCATTTGTTCAGCAGGTTGTCCTTCTTCCACACTATGCTTATGCTGTCTTTATCAAATATCACTTAGTTAAAAATTTGAGAGTTTGTCTTGGTATCTTCTATTCTGTTCCATTGGTCTTCATTTCTGTTTTGATACCAATACCATGCTGCTTTTATTATTATAGCCCTATAGTATAATTTCAGGTCAGGAATCGTGACACCTCTTGCTTCCTCTTTCTTGCTTAGTAATGTTTTGGCTAATTTAAATGTGATTCATTTTAATACTCACATACAGAAGTATATAACTAGGTACTGCCAGTTTGCCACAGATGTAATACATTTTTTAATCACTTTTAAAATAAGTCACAGATGGTTCTTTTTCTATGAAATCTCTGGTTTCTTCCACCCTCACTGACCATACAGTTAATAGTCACGAATCACAAAACTGAGTCTTAATGTTTTCGTCAATTAGTGTTGGGTAATAATTTTGAAAATCGCTTCTGGAAATTGTAAACATTATAGATACACTACTATGGAAGGTAGATAAACACTAATTTTATAAGACAATGAAGCTAATGGTGATCAGTTACACATTTCACACATTTTTATGTATCAGTATCCAATTAGTATCCAATTATTGCTTTTTGTTACTAAAGGACTGGCTATTTTAAATGAGATGGATACACAACTAAGGATTTACTCTGGTAAGATATAAGCACTTCAATAATTGTTCTACCTGAGCTTCCTGATGTATCTGAAGCACTGGACTCTAGGCAGGACTCAACCCTTCAACACACCTTAAAGATAATGTAAATAATCAATAATGTAAATAAACTCAGTTATTTTATTTTCCTTTTAGGAGCAGACATAAAAATAATTTTGGGGAAAACATTAATTTTATTGAAAATAAACCTCAATAAGATATCCGAGGGACAGAAACTATGGAGACTTATGATTTAAGACCAAATGCCTTTCATATTGTCACTTCATAGGCATTTAAGATTCTTTAACAACACAACTCCCTAATAAAAATTTTAAAAAAGAGAACAAAAAATAGTAAAAAGTGAATTGTAAGAAAAATGCAATATGTCAATATTCATGACATACAGTTACAAGATACTGCAAAAGATATGTGAATGAGCTATACTGCATGCCTTTAAAATTTTTTAAATATTTAATCTTATGGCAAATTATATCTAAAAATAACAAGGGGTGACAGGAAGGGATAAGAAGGGGAAATGATGGAACTGAGTTAAAGCAAGGAACACTCCAAGCATTTATACCATTGTATATATCATAGTCAGGTATATTAAAAAAGTTCTTCACAGGTATTAGAATTATATCACTTTATTTGGATATTTTAGGCAAAATATAGGACCAAGAAAGAGAGGCAAGGGATCTGGGGAACAGAAGGAGGGAAGAAGATGGTGAAGAGAGGATACTGACAAAACTGTATCGCTGTATGGTGAGCATCTGTGAATACGTGACAATAAATCCCATCATTATCTACAATTATAATGCACCAAAAAAAAAAATAAGGAAAAAAAGAACACCAAAAAAAAAAAGAAAGAAAGAAAGAAAGAAAAAGAAACTATGGAAGAGCTAAAAAAATCTGCACGTTTCAAGGGTTAATTATTCAGGTTTCTGTGGAAGAAATTCAGGTCAAAAAAGACTGAGGTGTGACTTTAAGTAGAAAAGAATAAGGAAAGTTAAAAGCCCTATAGAAAGGGAAGGCAAGGACAAATATCAAAGTAAAAATGGAAGGATTTTCTATTAACTATGTGAATGATAAGGTTGTTGAACACCTACTGGTGATCCCTGGAATCATCAATATGATGATCATGATGAAAATTCATTAAACTGGCATGAATGTTCTTTGTAGAAATCAGTGAATATCCCCTAATCTTGTAACATCATAGGTGAGAAATCAAAACAACAGGAGGAGAAGGCAAAAGGCAGCAGAATATAACTACCTTAGGGGTAACAGTAATGAACATGAATCATGTCCCATAACCACAAACAATTTTATCAAACCCTTTATGTAAGACTCTAGTCAGATTCAAAAAGTGAATGCTACACTTGTTTAATTGAAACTTTAAGGGCATGATATGTGGGAAACATGACTTTTTGATGTTGGAGAGACAGAGAACTTTCACAAATAAACATAAGAAATTTTCATGAAAAAATATATCATTTAATTGAGACTTGAAATATGAAAAATATGAAAAGGATTTACCACATGAAAAGAAGATGGAGAAAAAGAAGACGCTTTATGACAAAGTCCGCGTAGAAAACGTTTCACATTAAAGGAACTAAAATCACTGTTGATTTACTTGATTATAGAATATGCAATATAAACTGTTGAGAAATCAAAGAGAAATAAATATATAAGGTTTAGACTATAAAAAAATCTTCTAATCTATACGAAGGAATCTGGTCTTGGCCTGAAAGAAATTTGAAAGTTATTAAAGGATTTTAACTAGGCATTAATATCAGCAATATCATACTTAAATGCAGACAAATAGACCCTTGTTCATGGCTTCTTCTTGCCATGCCTCTCCTCACATGGTAAGAAAGACAAAGGTCCAAGGACATGTGCCCACTTGGTGTCCATCCTCTCCCTTCTAGAGTATGCTTTGTGTTTCTAGTCACCCATAACTCCATGCTCAGGTAACTCCTGGCTGTTTCTATAGACCTTTTGCCCTGTTCTTTGGGTTTATCCCCTTAAGGGCAGATATGACCTGTGAGTTCGTTCACATTTAGGCTTGAAAAAGGACCCAGAAGAGCTGTTTGGGGGAGGATGGCAGCACACAATGATGAGATATACATGTCAGAGTGTCTGTATGTAAGCATGTGAGTCCCATGGCAGTAATGGATGGAGCATGAGGATAGAGAAGACATACACTTCCATTTATACTCCTGCCTGAGCTTTACAAATTTTAGGACCGAGTCTGATGATGCATACATGCTTTAGAAAGATCACTATGGCTATGTTGCAAAGAAGGAAGCAGGGAGAGAAAAGAAGAGTAAAAACATAGTATTTTTAATCTGCTGAAACATTCCAAGAAAGACTTACTCCAGGAATGCACAGTTATGACAGTGGGGAAGGAGGTAATTTGATGAACTAGAATTTGATTAATATGAGAGATAAGATGGAGAGATAAACTGAAGATGATACCTAGATTTTTGATCTTCACAAATGGAATGATGATGGTTGCTTTTGTTGTAACAGGTATAATAAGGGAGAGAATAAAGTTTACAAACAGATTACAATGAGTTTGTTTAGTACACAATGCAGTTAAAGTTCCTGTGGAAATCAAGATGGAGATTCTCAATAAAGCACTGAATTTGGGGGCATAAAAAAATTGTGTGCTGGAGAAAAAAAGTGATGACATTAACAAAGTGAGAGCTAATAAACTCCAGAGTCAATGAGGTCATCTAAAGAATGAGAAGAAGAGAAAGGAGAACTAGGCACAAAACTGTGAGCAAAGCCAACATTTTAGGGATATTAATTTGAAGAGGACTCTATAATCAAGTGTGATTTCAAGAAAACTAATGAAATAGATTGAATAAAATGTATAAGTAGGCAATACATATGTATTTTAACAGTCAATACCACCTAATAATCCTGAGGACATAGCCTGCAAAGATTTTTAGCAATTTTAAATATATTTAATCATATGCAATACATGAGCCATTGTAACTTACCCACTTCCAACCAATGATATTCTATAAATTGCAGTTTTTGGTGGCCATAAAATTTACCTTATTTACTAGTTACAACTGAAATGGAAAGTAACCAATCATACTATTATGTAATTTCATTTTCTTCTTTTATTATTATTATTTTTTCTGTACTGAGGATTGAACCCAGAGATACTTTGCTATTGAGCTACATTCCAGATCTTTTTATTTTTCTTTTGAGACAGGGTTTCACTAAGTTGCTGATGGCCTAAGATGCTAAGGCTGACCTCAAACCTGCAATCCTATCTTCCAAATTGCTGCAATACAGTTGTGTACCAAAGTTCCCAGCTACTATTATGCAAAGTGTATAATTTTGTTATATTAAGATGATTTTACTTATTCTTCATGGAGAACCATATGCTACATACCATGTTGAGAAATTTTACTTATAATTTCATTTAGTCTCATGAAAAATGTATAAAACAGTCCCTTCTCCAAATGAAAAAAAAAACTATAAACAAATGAAGTTACCATTAACAAATGGACAAATTAATTGCCATAGTCAGATAACTATACATAGCATAACTGGAGTTGGAACTTGATCTGATAAATACTAAAATTTTATATTTTAAATTTATTTTGGTATTAGGAAAGAATAGAAATAAAATATTCTTAGCCATTAATTTAAGTTTGAGTGATCTTTCTTTATCACCATCATTTATAATAAATAATGTTAGGGCATCTATAGATTGACTTTCTCATGTGCTCACTATCAGAAAAAAGCAGAATCAGCTTTGACTTGCTATTTCTGTTACATAATAATTAAAATGTAACTCAGTTTCAACTGATGCATTTAAATATTAATTTATATTGGCATAATAGCCAACCAATACTTGACACTTGTACTATTCAAAATAAGTAAAAAAAAAAGAAAATCACAATTTGAATATGTGAAAATTCCTAAAGAATATTTAAAATTCAGATTATTTATTAAATCATCTGTAAAGCAAAAATCGCGAATAATGTTAAAGAAAATCATAGATAAATTATAAGGA
The DNA here is from genome assembly GCA_004027875.1 of Aplodontia rufa. Classification (NCBI taxonomy): domain Eukaryota; kingdom Metazoa; phylum Chordata; class Mammalia; order Rodentia; family Aplodontiidae; genus Aplodontia; species Aplodontia rufa. The sequence continues at coordinate 39,395 of PVKS010002931.1, read as the reverse complement.
AAATAACATAGCATAAAGTACAATAATTTTAATTGACCTCATTGCAAACTGACAGTGCTAAGAACTTGAGACATATTTTCACAATTAATCCTCCTAAAATCATAAATTTGTTCAAAAAGATTTTTTCTTTAGACATAAATTTTAGCATCATTCTTATTCAAATCATCACAATTTTCAAATAGTAATACATAGTTAATGAAATATGACATTGTTCTTAATTACTATAATAACTCATAACCACCTCTGTATGCTATGTTAAAAATGAAGATGAAATATCCAAATGGGTTTCAGTTAGGCATGTTATGATGTGGTCATGTCATTGGAAGACAACACTGAGAAATGTAAAATGAATCTACAATATCAATAAACACACAACTTGTAGGCCAACCAATTGAAACAAACAAACCAATTGAAATAAAGAATGTAGCAGAATTAAGGGAAATATTTACTTTCAAAAGATGAATTCAACAGAAATGTTCCTAAATACACTTATTTATGTTGTTATATATGCACATAAATTAGGGAGGAAAAAAGAGATGAAAAAGAGGAAGCGATGCCAGGCACGGAGGCATACAACTGTAATCCCAGTGGGTCAGGAGGCTGAGGCAGGAGGATCACAAGTTCAAAACCAGCCTCAGCAACTCAGCAAGGTCTTGAGTAACTTACCGAGACACTGTGTTAAAAGAAAAAATAAAACAGGCTGGTACTGTTGCTCAGTGGTTAAGGGCCCCTGAGTTCAAGCCCTAGTACCAAAAGTAAAATAAAAAGAAGAAATTAAAAAAAGAAAGACAAGAAAAGGAGAGAGACATTCTAGAGAGGTAGACAAAGAAATCAATCACTTCTAAGTGTAGGTTTTAATTAACATGTTAAGCTTTCTCTAAAGTTTACTTTTCCATAACCACTATCATCAATAATGAAATTCTATTGAGTCAGAATCTCCCAAATCATGAATACTTTCTTCAAGTATATTAAGTCCTCTTGGATACTGCATCAATTTTTGTATATTCCAAGTGTTTCCAATTTATGAATGACTCTTTTAAAATACTGAGATTATTTGCATAATTTCTGATTTACCTTATTAGTGACTTAAATGGTTTTTATATACTTTAAGATTTTAAGATTCACTAAGATGTAGTAAGGAGAGTATAGGAGTAGGCTTAATTTTGCCAGGTTATCAACAAACTAAAAGGAAACAGCTACCTGCTGTTCCTGAATAGAATTTCATTATTTTATCACCTTATAGTAATACCTAGTTATACATTCAATTCTTAACCCACAGTTAATTCATAACTCACAGCGTGGGGGGGAGTAAAAAACAGTGATTTCAATGTAGTTTGTTAGTGGCTCCCATAACTGCATGTGTAGGTGATATAAATGCAGATGACAGAATGAACTTGTTGATTAGCCAATCAGATCAAGGAAATATTTTCAGACTGGGTTGATTTCTCATGAGGTGAGTCCAGATGCCATAAAGAACTTTCTTAAACCTATTAGAGAGGTAAGAATTTGCCATGTAACATAGGAAGAGAAAGCACTGAGTTAGCATCATGAGGCCAAAAATTGGAAATTAATTAAAATGGCTTTAGTAGACAGTGATATGGGGAAGATATCAAACTAGAAAAGGAGGTAGGAGCCTTGTTCAGTAAAGTTGCTTGAAAATTATCCTGAAAACTAGAAACCACAGAAGAATTTTGAAGAAATACATATATTTAACTAAATATCATCTTGACATGATTAATCTGGCAGCATGTGCTTTGACAAGAAATTCAGATATCAGATAAGGAAACAAGTGAAAATATTCCTGTAATGACTTAGGTCAGAAAGGCAGACCTAAGTGTACTGGCAATGTATTAGAGAAGAAATGAGAGTAAAAGATTGCATGTGGAGGGGTGTCTGAGAGGCCTCTGATGGAAATAAGTTTGCATAGGGATTCACTGATGACAGGGATACAGGTGTTATGTAGAGGTTGTTGGGGTCTGACCTTCACTCCATTTCATCAGCTGCCCTGGAGCGATCTTGTTACTATTTGTATAAGTTCCTTCAGGAGGGGCTGCTAGGTCATGCTTTGTTAATCTTACTAATTGTTGATACAAAAGGTAAAACAGGGTGGGTCAGAATGTATTGATCACAGAATGTTCCTAACTTTTGTCTGTACTCAAAATCTGCATAACCCCTGGCAACTCCCTTAGAAGGATTATTGATTCCTTGGCGTCTCCCCTCCCTATAAAAACCTGTGTGCCTTAGTAATAAATGGATTCTGAGCTGCCATCAGCTGTGTGTGGTTGCCTCATTTCCCCGGCTGGGAGGGCTCCAGCCATCGGTACTCATCTCCTGATTCGGCCCCCGGTGGGACGATCTGGCTGGTTCGGATCGCCTCGGCTGCTGCCCAGGGACGCCTGGGAAGCGACAGAGGTGACAATCATTTTTGGCATGGTAAATAATAATGACCTATGCTTTTGGAATATTAAAGTGTCAGTGATAAAATAATGGCAATATGATTCTCAGATCTGAAAGTAAAGAGAAAGGTTAAAAATATATTAAATTAGCAACATCACATAAGTGATATGATTTGGTTGAAGTCACCCAGGGAAAACTGGGAAGAGTGAGAACAGATGCAAGGAGAAACTCTTATTATTTCATTCAGAGGAGAAAACTTTAATCTATGAAAACTAAATTTTAGGTTTTTCAGGTGATAGAAAATCATTTACTTTTCAAAAATAAAGAACTCAACTCAAATCTACCCATTAAGCTCCCTATAATTCAATATGTAAACAAAAAGAATAACCTTTACAATGAGTTTCATCTGACTGTTGTCTAATTTTCACATCATGTTCAGAGGCAAATCCATCTTGAAATAACACTAAATATTAGGCTTTCTTATTTACACAGGTTCCTTGCAAGGTCCAGGGAAGGACCCACCAGAATATTCATACAGTCATGTGATTTTTTCTTTTTTTAAAAGAGAGAGGGCCAGTAAGAGCAAAAGAAAGAACAAATTTTATTTAGTTTTTCATGTGGCTTTTGTTGCTCCGAAACTTCATTGTATACATAGTGCTGGCTTTCGAATCCATGTCCTTGTGCATTCAGGTCAAGCTCCATAAGCATCAAGCCACCGCTCCAGCCCTGTCATGTGGTTTTTTCTTTTTAAAGTTTGCAAAGTTAAGGTATTTTAAAACTGTAATTGGTTAAAATCATTGCCTTTTCTATTTGACTCTTCCTTTTGCAAGGTAGACAAGAATGACTTTCAGCATCTGTAGCTAGGGGAAATTAAGCTACAGATAACTGAGTTTAGTGGGAAATGTTTATGTGAATCACTTCTGTGCATAACTAGGTAATTATCACCTAATTCACTATAGAAATGACTTCTGGAAATATTCCACTCACTGCTGCAGGACTGAAATCATATTAGTATGAACAGCTCCTTTAGCACATTACACTATATTTTTAAAGCTTTCCCAGTTTTAGAAAGCAACTCTAGAAATTGCACAGTATTTTGATTATGAGTTATAAAGTAAAAAGGAAATACATTTTAATTAAATATGCTGGAGGAAAAGAAGTGATTACTTTTTTCTTGCTATAAAAAAGATATTTGAAAAAACTTTGTAATGTAAAAAGTTGATCAGAATATGCAGCCAAATGTAGTAGGAAAATTATTAGAGAAGGTTATCATTCAATGAATTGAGTAAATATTAAATTATGCTAACTTTCTGGACTTTTATGACAGAGGTGTTGATAAATTTTTTAAGGTAATTATTGGGGCTGGAGCAGTAGCTCAGCAGTTAAAATGCTTGCCTGGCATGCATGCACAAGGACCTGGGTTCAAATCCCAGCACCATGTGCTCAACTAAACGTTAGAGAAATGAAAGCCAGATGAATAAATAAGTAAAATTGATTTTTTTCTTTTCTCTATCTCACTCTCATTCTCTCTCTTTTAAAAAAAGCAGTTATTTTAATTTCTCATTACACATAGATTCTCAATAATGCATTAATAATTTAGCATTACTTTATCAAAAAGAACTTCTGAAACTGTATAAGATTAAACTTTCATAAAATCAACTTCTTCCCTGAGAATATATTTGTTACTGTCATGGGGAAAATAATAGTTTAAAACCTTTTCTTTAAAGATCACTATTGTTGAAAACAGGCAAAAATGCATTGAATATTATTTGTAAATATTCATGGGAATTATTTCTAGATACTTGACTGACATTTTAATGTCTTTTATTCTAAGAGAAAGTGAAGGAGAAAGGTAGAGAGGGAAGACAAAGAAAAAAATAATTTCTTTATTTTCTCATCTGGTCTTCATTTCTCTGACGCTTAGCTGTATACGTGGTGCTGGAGTTCAAACCCAGATCCTCACACATGTCAAGCAAGTGCTCTAACCATTAGGCCACTGCTCCAGCTCTTCTAGTGTCTTTAAATGGCTTTTAATGAATCACTTAATGTCAGGATAGATAAGTACTACTTCAAAGACATTACTGTTATATACCAAATTTATATTGATTTGGAATGTTATAATCTATAATCATTGATTTGAAAGAACATTGGCCTATTTTACACATTTTGATGTTTTTAAATGGTTTTTAATGCACCACTTAAAGTCATGTTAGCACTACTTCAAATACATCACTGCCATGTAACAAATTTACATTGATTTGGAATGTTATCTATAATCATTGATTTAAAATAATATTGATCAATTTTACAATTTTTGAACAAATTTATCATCTATTTCTCTAAAAATATTGTTTAATAATACAGTGCATAGTCTCCTTTGTATTGGTTAAACTAAGTAAATATTCTAACTTTAAATTTCTTAAAAAATTATCATTCAGAAAAAATGGTATTTGTCAAAAAATTGTTTTTGTTTGTTTTTGTTTTTGCTTTATTCTGCAAAGATATCATAATACTGACCTAATACATTGGACCCACTCTTAGGTTTCTCTGAAAAACAGAAGAGCCAAAAAGTCCACAAAAATCACCATCCTAATATGTGAACCATAATCCTTGCAGACACTGATATTTAGAGATGTATAAGAGAAAAAAAACACATTTTTAAGATGTCAATTTTCTAGTTTGTGCAGGCCTAAAGCATTTCAAAATCGTAAAATACTCTCTAACAGAAAATATAAGCTTCACCTTCCTAGCACAATGGGAACAATGATTTCCAAACACTAATCATTTTCATAACATTTTTTCCATAGTGTTAATTGTGCATATACACATTTTTCTTAAAAAATGATTTAAAAGGGTTTAAGTCATTAAACCCTTGTTTATCAGATTCAGTATTTTAAACTCAACAACTTTTAATTTTCCTTTTTCTGTACTACTGGAATTGACAGACCTTAAAGAAAAAACTAGATGGATAAATTTTTCTTATTATTTAAATATACAAATGTGAATCAAATTATTTTCACAGAAGCTTTTCAAGCTTTTAAGTATATATGTTTAGTTCTTCAGAAAAAATTCACAGGAAGAATGTCCCCTAAAGTTGCTTCAGTACAAATGTGTATATAATATGCAGTTAACTTCATTTCATATTGCCATTACCTTCCTTAAGTTTTCACTCATCTCCTTCAAACTTTTCACTAAAATAACTATTTAGACTACATAAAAATGAACACATCCAAGGGCACAGAAAAATATGGATAACAGTTGATCATATGATCTGCCAGTGGCAGGGCAGAACACTGTGATATTTCTTTTTACCCATCATAAGGGGCCCCAGCTGACATTCCTAAAACAAAAGACAGGTTAACAAGAGAAAAATTTTTTAAAAAATTCATTTCATCAAAGTTTTACACAGCAAATATTCAGAAGATCTAAAGACCAGGAAAAAATGTTTTTCTGCTTAGGAATGATGAAAAATGGACAGCATAAAAGTGTGAACAAGAGTATGATCTAATAATAAATAGTAACACTAAAGGAGGAAACCCAGCAAGTCCTGCCTTTCTTTCTTTGTTTTTTGTTTTTTTTTTTTTTTAGATTATTCTTAGTCTCTTTCTACAGCAAATGTTCATTCTATTATTGGGCAGGACCCTCCTGAATGAGAATTTTCAAGGAGAAAGTGAAAGGGTAAAAGTGATATTTCCAAGTTATATAGCTTGTCGACAAGAAGAAGAGTTCTAGTTTAATTTCTATGACCTGCCTTGGAGTAGAGGAATTCTTCTCTCTGTGACTGGCTTCAGGGAAAGGAGTCAGAAAGGAGACAGGAAAACAAAACATCAGAAAGATGATGCTTCTGAGGGTATTCCAATCTCCTTCAGTTCAAAGAACACCCAAGGTCAAGAACAGTATCACATTCTGAGCTCCAATACCAAAGTCTGGGAAGAATTATGTAAACTACAATATTAGTGGGTTGAATTTTTAAGTCCAATTAGTGGCATCCTTATTTATAGCCTGACTTTAAATTTCAAATGCAGTAGATTTAATTATTATTCCATTGCATATCTAGTTATACTATTTATGTATGTAGAATACCTTCAACCTCCTTTGTACCAATTTAGATTAAAAATGTCAGTCTACATGAGGTTTCCCAGCAAATGTTTTTGCAGCTGAAACTCAATATATTAGTTCTTGGTCTAATGTTACAAAAGTAATAATTCAGTTTCTAATCTAAAACATTGTTTAACTTTTCATTTTAAAACTACTATTTGAATTCTTATACTTGACAAAGTAAATCTTGAAAATTAAATTTCCATTTATCTTATACATCAAATATAATTATTTTGACTTGGTGATTAATTGTAGTTATTATGTTTATTGTGCACAAGAAACTGCCTGAGGCTTTGGCTAAAATTTTCCCTTAAATCTGTTGATTAGAAATTTATTTGTTTTGGCAACCAAACAATTAAAATTCAATCATTCTACAGTTGGTTTAAAGATGCATTCCCTAATAAAATATATTTAGACTACTTGGCCTGGTATGTTTCTTAAAAGTTTCAGACTATTCTTTATAAAAGAATGGAAGAAAATGAGAAAAAGGAAAGAAAAATACTTAAAAGCTTTCATTTTAATCTTTGTAGCAAGAAAATAACCCAGGATTTCAAAAGGGATGAACTAAATTGGCATCCTGCCATTTTAATACATTTCTGTATTAGCCTGACCCTATCTCTACACATTGATTGGAACATTGTGCTGTGTGTTCTTTACAAATGGTTCAGAAAAAATGACCCTCAGTGCAACAGTCATTACAGGACAATTTGATTAGTGCTTATAGGTCTTCAGTTGTTGAAAGAAAAGAGGAAGATTATCCAGAACTAATAAGGTGGCAATGACATTCGGCAGATGAAGATAAAAGAAAAAAAGAAGAAAAAATAAATGCAAGAAAATTGTCAAATCTTCTTATCTTCTTCCTCCCCCATGAGTTAAGATTGATATAGGATTACAAAATAATTTCTCAGTTCATTGCTTTGGAAAGTGTTACAATCAAATACAAATGTATTTCTTTGTAAAGTACCTAAGATTTGCCTTACTAGTCATGTAACTAAAAAGTTAAATCATGCCAGGAAGTAGCAATGAACAATTTTTTTAAAAAAGAGGATAATATGTATTTTTATTCATAATGAAAATTATTAAAAAGTGAGTCAAAATAAGTATCCCCAGATTATATAAGTATCTGGGTGACAGAAAACCCTAAAAAATTGTGACATGTGTTTGTGACAGAATATCAGGCCACTAATACAGGCATTGGCATATCAAGCCAATATAACACACTCAAGAATGGCACAGTGGTATCATATGAGCTGTGTATAGTGAATTAATGAATGCTTCCAGAGATGACTATAATCCTAGGCCAAGTACAAATTGTGAAATTAAATCTCACATTTACCTTTTCATGGAGGGACACTTTATGGTTACAAGGAAAACATGCTTTGTTTTATTCATTTTAAAATAATAGTAGTAATAATTAACTATGTCCTTCTCTAAATCATACAATCAATGCACTTTTTGAAATAATTGAACAATTATTTACAGCTGATTTGTGTACACAGGGATAACTGAATTCCATAAATATTAGAAGTAAATCTGGACATAAATTATATAAACCTATCATTCTAAATGTTCCCATATTTTCTCTTTTGTAAGTTTGTGAATGTATGTTGAGTGACTTTATTAATAGATGCAATGGGTCCAATATTAAAGAGGGCTAGGAAATGTTCCCTCAAATTACCTCATTAATATTATGGAAATAAACTATAAGAAACCAATAGGAATATCCACTATATTGTTCTCTTTAATGCAATATGGCCATATCCATTTATGAGAACCATATACTGCCACATTGTGCTATAACAATGAGGCCATCTCTGTGTCATCAGAGCCACTTTTCTTTTAGAAACCCTGATGCAATTCTCATGAGTGTTTACGTTAAGTTTCTAAATAGATTGTTCCAAAACCTTTGTGTCTGGGACAAACAAAAGAACAACAACAAAATCCCATGACTTCTAAGGCAGTAATGCAGATCTTATTTAAAGGAAACAAACAAGAAAGTGTGGGAAATAATAAATCTCTCTAGAAGAGTAGATATATAAATGAGACTTAGGTTCAAATTAAACAGTAAAAATAAATAAAAATGACAGGAAGAAATGCATACCTCTATAATCACACTGAATAGAAATGGTCCCAATTCTCCAAATAAAAGACTTTAACTGGCAAAAGGATTAAAAAAAAACACATAATTGTTTGTTCCCTTCAAGAAACACACCTTACAGGTAAAAATATTCATAGGCTAAAAGTAATAGGATGAGCAATGATCCCGTGCAAATGGAAATCCAAAGCAAGCAGAAGTAGCTACTGTCACTTATGACAGAGAAAACTTCAAGTCAAAATTAGGTAGAAGAGACAAAGTCACTACATACAGATAAAGTTAATAATCCAACAGGAGGGGCTGGAGCAGTGGCTCAGCAGTTATGGTGCTTCCTTAGCATATGCAATGATGTGGGTTCAAACCCCAGTACCACATACACAGTGAAGTGTAGGAGCAATGAAAGCCACATGAAAAACTAAATAAAATTGATTCATTCGCTATCTCTCTCTCATTGTATTTCTCTCTTTAAGAAAAATAAATAAACCAATGAGAAGTTATAAATGTGCCAAACATGAGTGTACTTCAGTGTATAAAACAAATACTACTTGACATGAGACTGAGATAGGCTCCAATAAAATGCATGGTGATTTAAATACACATCTCTCAGTAATTGATCCAGACCTAAAATCAACAGTTATCATAGAGTTAAAACATTAGTCAAATGTACTTAATAACTTCTATTGACTATGTCATCCAACAGTGGCTAGCATTGCTGCCCTGCCCACATGCCGCCCAGGCCCAAGACTCTGGTTCTGGGCCAGAAGGCACCCAGGACAACCTTAAGGAGGAACCCCTTGCCCACCTGCCATGGGCGCAGGACTCTGATCCTGGGCTGGCAGACATCCAGGACATCCACATGTAGCTGCCCAACAGCAGCACATACCTGCCTGGTCCAGATATATTGGTCTAGCCCCCATAAACAATGATCTCAGGTCCCATCACAGCACACAAGCAAAGCCATTCTGGCCTGCCCTCTGCCACCCAGACCCCAGAACACAGGGATACACCCCTGCAGCTGGATTTCAACAATTCAGCAGGCTGCCCTGCACCTGCTACAGGTTGAAGATCCGCACGCTGGAGCCTAGATCTAAAACATGTACCAAAACAAGGCTCCAGGCAGAAGTAGATTTCTAGAATAAGGTGGGCATCAGAACGGTGGTGTCTGAACCGACCCTTTGACCTACAAGGATGAAGTACCTGCAGATCTGCCATGCTTCCCCACAGGGAACCTCAATTCAAGATCCAGAGCAGCTCCTCAACAATCATCTGCTCCATACCCCCTTCTTCCCTTTCCTCTGGCAACACCTAAACTTTATTCTGCTCTCTCTCATCCTCCCTCAAAGTCATTACCCTTTTGTTTTACTTACTTTCACTTCCTCTTTCTTTCTTTTCATTCTTTTAGCAGAATATTCTACATCATCTCCATTCTCTTGTTGGTCTCTCTTCATATTCAAAAGTTCCTCACTACCTTCTTATCATATTTCCTGTGCTCTTGAGACTTTTTTCCTCACTTACAGAGGTACTGGAAAATTGAAGTGAATGTCAAAGTTGAAAACTGGTGTTTGCTTTCAAATCAAGTAGTCTGATGACACTCAGGGAAGATAGCTGCTAATCCGTTTGCTCTTCTCACAGGTGGTAATCAACACTGTAGAAGTTATAGCAGGCACAAAGTAACTAGATCAACTGTCTGTTCTATACATAGGCTATACTTATTGACTCTTATCCCTTATCAAGGTAAGAGAAACTGTAAAGGACAATAATAATTCACAGGTTGGGGAACCAGACATTGAACTGTACTATTCAAATTATACCCCAGCCCAAATAAGCAAAGAGCAAAAATTTCACACTGATCATCAAAGTCCCCAAGTGAAATACCCAGTGACAGATCTCAGGCCCTATTCCCTGACACTGAAAACAAGGAAAAAGGGAAATGTTCCCACTCAAACCCACAGCTCCCCAGGCAAGGGTCCAAGACCAGGGTCCTGGATGAAAACCAAGAAAAAAGTATCAATAATTGGATTAATAAAACAATCAAAGAATTAAAGAACACTTAAGGAAGGAAATAAGAGAGCAATTGCAGGCTGAGACCACTTTGATGAAGAGCTAAATATTCTGAAAAAAGATGTAGCAGAACTCTTAGAATTGGAAAGCGCAGTTAACCAAATTAAAAGCTCAATGGAAAATATTAATATCAGAGTAAACTCAGTAGAAAATACAACTTCAGGTCTTGAAGAACAAACATCAGACAATGAAGACATGCTGAGCAATGTTTAATGCAAGGAGGATAGATAAGAGAAGAAACTTACTGAGAATGATCAGAACTTCCAAGAAGTAAGGACCAAGAGAAAATCACCTGAAAGTTATTGTGATAGGGGAGAATATGAAACAACAAAGTAACAGCATAAAGAATATTCTCAATGAGATAGCCAAAGAAAATTTCCCCCAAATCAGAATTGATCCAGAAATTCAAATTCCAGACACCTATAGGACACCAAACAGACCTAACCAAATAAGAAACTCAAAGAGACACATCATATACAAAATGAATAATGGAGAAATCAAGGAAAGAACTTTAAAAGCAGTAAGAGATAAATACCAAATCACATTCAGAGGCAGGCCAAGAAGGATTAGTGTGGATTTCTCAAATCAGCCATAAAGGCCAGGAGAACATGGAAAGATATGCTTCAAATACCGAAAGAAAATCATTTTCAGCCAAAGATACTATACCTGCAAAACTCAGCTTTAAATATGATGAGGGAATAAAACACTTTTGTGATAAAACAAACTAGCAATATACATGAACACGAAAGCAGCTCTACAGAGAATACTCCAAAATAAAATTCATTCAGAGAAACAAGCTAACAACTCCCAAAGCACATAAACACAGGAAAGAAAATAAAAAACACAATACACTAAAGATCTCCAACATGGCACAAAATACAGCAAAGATCATAATGCCAGGGATAAAGAATCATATACCTATTCTGTATGTGAATGAACTAAATGCCCAATCAAAAGATACACATTAGCAGACTAGATTTAAAAAAAAACCAACAACATAGTGCTTACAGGAGTTGCACCTCACAGCCAAAAATAGACACAGATTGAGGTGAAATGTAGGCAAAAACTTAAAAGGCTATGGCACAAGAAAGCAAGCCAGAGTTGTTATCCTTCTATCTGACAACATTAATTTTGGAAAAAAAAAAATACACTAGTCAGAAGGGATAAAAAAGGTCATTATATCATAGTAAAAGGAAGACTGCATCAAGAAGACATAATGATTAACATTTATGCCCCCCCTCATTACAACCGGTACACATATGTAGAAAAAGTAGTCAAGGACATTAAACCATGTATCAGTTTCAACACAAGAATACTGGGGGACTTTAATACACCACTATTAACAACAGACAGATAGTCAAAGCAAAAAATCGGTAAAGATATCTCTACCAAAACAACTCTATACATTAATTGGACTTAACAGACGTTTACAGAATATTCCATCCCAAATAGGCTTAGTTTACCTTCTTCTCAGCAGCACATGTATATTTTTCCAAAATCACATCCTAGTACACAAATGGAATCTTAGTAAATACAAACCGTTGATATAATCCAAAGTATCCTGTCAGAACACAATGGCAGAATCTTACCAATTAATAGCAAGAAAAACAACAAAAACACACAATACTTGGAGACGGAATAATACCTTTTTAAAAGGAAAATGAATCAAAGATGAAATGAGAACAGAAAGCAAGAAATTCTTGGAAATGAATCAGAATGATGGCACGACATATCAAAATCTCTGGTACAATATGAAAGTATGAAAGCATTCTTTTTTTTTTTTTTTTTTAGAAAGAGGACAGTGAGAGAGAGAGAAAGAGAGAAGCAATCTTTGTTCAGTTTTTTTATGTGACTTTCATTCCTCAGACACTTCATTGTGTACGTGGTGCTCGGGTTTTGCACTCACACACTTGTGCTTGCCAGGCAAGTGCCATAACCACTAAGCTGCCGCTCCAGCCCCAAAAGCATTTTTAAAAGGTAAATTTATAGCACTGAGTGCCTTCATCAAAAATCAGGAGAGAGTCCAAATAAATAAATAAACTTATGCTCCAACTCAAATCCCTACGAAATAGGAACAATGGATTCCCAAACCCAACAGAAGACAGGAAATAACTGAGATCAGAGCTGAAATCAATGAAATTGAGAAAAAATTACAAAGTATCAAGAAAACAAGGAGTTGGTTCTTTGAAAAAATCAATATGATTGACACGTAGCCAACCTCACCAAAGGAAGAATGAAGTGAAGCAATTCAACAAATTCAAAGACAAAAATGGAAACATCATCACTGGCTCAATTAATATTCAGAGGATTATTAGAATTTATTTTGAAAAGCTATGCTCTTCCAACTTTGATAATATGGAAGAAATGGACAAATATCTAGCCACATACAATATTCCAAAATTAACACAGGAGGACAGTGAAAATTTAAACCAAACAATTTCACTACCTGAAATTGACAATCAAAGGCCTTTCAATAAAGAAAAGCCCAAGACCTGATGGATTCTTAGCAGAGTTCTACCAGACCTTTACAGAAGAATTAACACCTTTCTATAGTAAGCTATTATTGAAATTAAAAGGGACAGAAACTTCCCAAATACTTTTTAGGAAGAAAATATAACTGTGATACCAAAACCTAATAAAGATACATCAAGAAAACTACAGATCAATTTCCCTGTTGAACATAAAGCCAAAGCCTTAATAAAACCCTAGCAAACTGCATCCTAAAACACATCAAAAAGATAATGTATCACAATCAAGTGGGCTTAATTCCAAAATACAAGGCTGGTTCATCATATACGAATCAATAAATGTAATGTATTACTTCGAAAGAATTAAAGATAAAAACCATATGATCATCTCAATCGATGGAGAAAAAGTCTTCAAAAAATTCAACACATACTTATGCTCAAAACTCTGTAAAATACAGGGATCAAAGAAAGATACTTTAATTTTGTAAGACCTATTTATGACAAACTCAGAACCAACATTATACTGACTGGTGAAAATCTGAAACCATTCCAACTAAATTCAGGTACAAGAAAAGGCTGTCCACCTTCACCACTATTATTTAACATAGTGCTTGAAACCTTAGCCAGAGCTCTAAGACAAGAGAAGGAAATCAATGGAATTTGAATAGGAAAAGAGGAAGTCAAGCTATTTCTATATGCTGATGGTCTTATACTTAGCAGAGCAAAAAACTCAATCAGATGATGTCTAGAGCTTATAAATTAATTTAACAATGTGGCTGGCTGCAAGATAATACTCATAAATCAATAGCTTTCCTATACCCCAGCAACAATTCCACTGAAAAAGAAATCAGGAAATCCGTCCAATTCACAATAATCTAAAAAAGAATAAAATATGTAGGCATCAATCTCAGAAAGGATATAAAGAACCTCTACAATGCAAATTATCAACTATTTTTAAAAGAAATTGAAGAAGACCTGAGAAGATGGAAAAACATTCCATGATCTTGGTTAGGTATAATCAATATAATTAAAATGGCCATTCTGCCAAAAGCCATATACAGATTCAATGCAATGCCATTCTTCATGGATATAGAAAAAACAATTCTCAAATTCATTTGTTATAACAGGAGTGGAAACAGGAGGTGTCACAATACCTGACCTGAAATCATAATCTAGGGCTACAGTAACAAAAAAAGCATAGTATTGGTATCAAAACATACATGAAGACCGATGGAACAGAATAGAAGAAACTGAGACAAATCCACAAGTATTTAACGATCTAATATTTGACAAAGGAGTCAAAAATATAAAGTGGAAGAAAGACAGTCTGTTCAACAAATTCTGCTGGACAAACCTGACAGCCATATGCAGACCACTAAAATTAGATCCCTATCTCTCACCTTGTACAAGAATGAAATCAAAATGAATCAAAGAATCAGAAATTAAACAAGTAACTCTATAATTGCTAGAAGAAAAAGTAGGATCGACACTTCACCATATCAGTGTAGGCACTTCCTTCCTTAACAAGACTCTCATAGAACAAGAATTAAAGCCAAGAATCAATGAGTGGGATGCCATTAAACTGACAAGCTTCTGCACAGCCAAAGAATTAGGCAACAGTGTCAAGAGAGAATCTACAGGATAAGAAAAATATTTTGCCTCCTATGCCTATATCCAGAATATATAAAAAACTCAAAAAACTGAACACCAAAACGACAAATAATCCAATCAATGAATGGGCTGGGGAACTGAACAGAAACTTCACAACAGAAGAAGTCCAAAAAGCCAATAAATACATGAGAAAATATTCTATATAACTAGCACTCATAGAAATGTAACTCAAAACTTCACTGAGATTCCACCTCACTCCAGTCAGAATGGCAAAAATGAAGAATATGACCAATAACCGATACTGGAGGGGTTGTGGTGAGAAAGGAATACTAACAAACTGTTGGTGGGACTTCAAAGTTGTACAGCCACTCTGGAAAGCAGTGTGGAGATTTCTCAAAAAACGAGGGTTGGAACCACCTTATGACCCAATTATCCCACTCCTGGGAATTCTCCTTAAAGAGCTAGAATCAGCATACTACAGAGAAACAGCTACATCAATGATTATAGCAGCACAATTTACAATAGCTAAATTTTGGAACCAACCCAGATGCTCCTCGCCAGATGAGTGGATTAAAAAACTATGGTGTATATATATATATACAATGAAGTTCTATTCTGCCATTAGAATGGTATCATGTCAGTTGCAGCCAAATGAATGGTGATGGAAAAAATTATGCTGAATGAAAAACACTAAACTCAGAGACTTAAGGGTCAAATGTTTTCTCTTATATGTGGAAGCTAGAGTAAAATCTAATATAGTTTGGAAATTAGCTAAGTTTATAAACTCAACAGTTGAAATTTCACATAAGCTGGGATAACCATAAATATGAAGGTGGGGGGAGAAGGGAAGGAGGCAAGGAGGGGAAGGATGGATAAGCGGGGGTTATCAATGCATTGGGAACTCTGAACTTCCATGAGAAGCCCAACTATACACAGGCAGACAGTGAAACTTAGAAATGTCCAAATTCATACACATGTATATACTTATTTCTATCTATATTATTTGGGTATTGCAGAGGAAACATGAGAATGGGGAGTGAATGAAGGGGATAGATCCTGGCCTCGAATAGGCCTTAAGTTACTTTGTCAATATCCATATATGCATGAATATGTAACAATGATTCCCTTCAATATGTAAGAGTATGCCAAACAAATAAAAAAGTATATCAATAAAAAAAGAAAACGTAGGAAAAACTTACCAACGATCTGATTACTAAAACAAACAATGAACTAAAAGTTGATTTAATGAAGAGATGAATTAAGAAAACTCAAGAGAAACTCTATTAAACTCTATTAAAGAGAAAATGACACACTGAAATGAAGTAATGGATCTAAATATCTTCAGTCAATCACACCAGAGGAATGATGGAACAATTTAATAGTAGATGACATGATGACATTCCATACAAAACAGAACTTCAGTACTTCAAGAAAGAACTTCTGACAATGAGGGTAGGCCGAGTAAGTTTGACCACATAGATGACAAAAATGTTAAAAAAAAAAAAACCCTCACAAAACATAAGCAGAATTTTCAAACTGTCTGGGACAAAATCAGAAGAAACAATCTAAGAGTAATTGGCATACAAGAAGAAATATAAATGGAAACAAATGACATAAAGAACATTATCAATGATATTGTTCAAAAATTATTCCCATATTAAAGTACAGTCAGATATGTTCATCTAGGAAACATGGAGGTCATCCAATAGGCATAATCAAAAGAGAAGCTCACAGAGACAAACAATATTCAAAATGTATTACAGGTAAATCAATTTAAGAAGATTAAAAGCTGCAAGAGAGAAATGCCAATTTACATTAAAAGGCAAACCAATAGAGATAGCTTCTGACTTTTCATCTCAGACCCAAGAAACAAGAAGATCCTGGAAGGAGACCTTTCAATCTCTGAAAGACCACAACCTGCAGCCCAGAATACCATTCCCAGCTAAATTTAGCTTCAAGTTTGATGGAGAAATAAAAATATTTCATGGTAAGATCAAGCTTGTAGAATTCATGACCAGAAAACCAGAAGCACAAAAAATCCTCAAAGATAAACTCCCAGATAGATTAACAAGCAATCTTCAAAACCCACAATGTGATGAAATTCAATAAAAGTGCATGCTATCAAAAGACAACCAAAACAGCACAAAACTCACTAATAAAATTCAATGACTATGAACTACAACCACATAACTATCTGAACATTGAATGTGAATGACAGCAACACATCAATCAAAAGACACAGATTAATGTGTTGAATACAAAGGCAAAATCCAACAATATGCTGCTTACAGGAGACCTACCTTACACACAATGACATCTACAGGTTGAAGGTGTAACAACGGAATAAAGTCCACCAGATGTACAACTACCAGGCATGTGGCCCAAGAAAGCAAGCTGGTGCTGAAACATTTATATCTGACAAAATATAGTTCAAACAAGATTTAATCAGAAGACATAAAGAAGGCCACTACATCCTAGTAAAGGGAATAATAAAACAGAAGGGTATAACCATAGTAAACATCTGTGGTCCAATCACCAATGCTCCCAAATATGTAGGAATAAATGTTATATGAGATAAATACACTTGAGGACTCCCAACATGATAATACTGGAAGACTTTAATACTCCTCTATCACCAAAATACAGATCATCAAAGCAAAACAAACAAAAAAAAATAAAGTGATCTCTAGTCAAAACAACTCCATGAATCAAAAGGAATTAATAATCATCTATAGAATATCTCACTCCAAATTGTCTGAGTTAACCTTCTTCTAAGCAGCACATGGATCCTTCTCAAAACAGATCATATTCCAGTTCATAAAGTATATCTCAGAAAATATAAAAAGTAGATATTATCCCCTGTATCCTATCAGACCTTGACACCATGACCTTAGCAATTAACATCAGAAATTATAACAGATAATACATATATGCATGGAGATTGAATAATACACAATTAAATGAAGAACAGATCCAAGAAAACATGACATCAGAAATGAAGAAGTTAAAAGACATGAATTCAATGAAGACACTACATATCAAAATGTATTGGACACCATGAAAGCATTCTAAAGTGGAAACTTTAAAGCACTTAGTGCCTACATTAAAAATCAGGAGCAATCCCAAATAAGGAAACTCATGCTCCACTTTAAATCCCTACAAAAAGAACAACAATCTAAGTCCCATCAGAAGGCTGGAAACCATCAAGATCAGAGCTAAAATCAATGAAAGAGAAAAAAAATTAAAAAATCAATTAAAATAAAGAGCTGGTTCTTCGAAAAACTAAATGAAATTGACCAACTCTGCCCAATCTCACTAAAAAATGTAGAGAAATGAAGCAAATCAATAAAATCACCAACAAAAAGGGAGTGATCACCAGTGACTCCACAGAAATCCAATGGTTTATCAGAACCTATTTTGAAACACTATACCCCTCTAAATTAATCTGGAAGACATTGGAAAATTTCTAGACACATACAACATTTCCAAATTGACAGAGGACAATTTTGAAAGCCTAAACAGCCCAATACCAGGCACTGAAATCAATGTAACAATTAAAAGCCTTCCAAAGAAGAAAAGCCCAGGAACTGAAAAATTCCCTGCTGAATTTTACCACACATGAGTAGGAGCTAACAACTCTCTTTATTAAGCTATTCCAAGAAATTGAAAAAGAGGAAACTCTCCTGAACACTTTATTTTTTAAGAGAGAAAGGGATGGATAGAAAGAATCAATTTTATATAGTTTTTCATGTGGTCTTCATTGCTCTAACACTTAGTTGTGTACAGGGTGCTATTGTTTGGTCCCAGGGCCTCGTGTATGCCAGGCAAGCACAATACCACCTAGCCACCACTCTAGTCCCAAATATGAGGCAACAATAATCCTGACATGAAAACCCAATAAACACATCAAAAAAAGGAAACTACAGACCAATATCCTTGATGAATACAGAAGCAAAAATCCTTAACAAAGCTCTGGCAAAACACATTCAAAAACACATTAAGAACATACTTCATCATGATCAAGTGGGCTTCATTCCATGAATGCAAGGTTGCTTCAACATATGCAAATTAAGAAATGGGATTCATCAGTTACACAGAATAAAGGACAAAAAACACAATCATGTGAATTAATGCCAAAAGGGCCTTTGGTAACATCCAGCACCCATTCATGATCAAAACTCTGAGAATACAGGGATTAAAGGAATGTATCTTAACAATTCAAAGGCCAAATATGACAAACCTACAGCTAGTAAAATACTAAATGGAGAAAAGCTGGAAGCATTTCCTCTAATCTCAGGAACAAGACAAGGCTGCCCTCTATTACCACTTTTATTCAATATAGTCCTAGAGATGCTAGTCTGAGCAATCAGGCAAGAGAATGTAATCAAAGAGAGGAATTTCAATACTCATAAATTTTTGTGTACACTAACAACTGTAGGGCAGAAGAAGAAAGCAGGAAATTGGTTCCATTCACAATATCCTCAAAAAGAATTAAATACTTGGGAATTAATCTAACAAGGGAAGTAAAAGACCTCTACAATGAAATTATTGAACATTGAAGAAAGAAACTTAAGAAGACCTGAACGGATGGCAAAGCATTCCATGTTCTTGGTAAAGCAGAATAAAAATAATTAAAATGTCCATTCTTGGGCTGGAGTTGTTGCTCAGTGGTTACAGTGCTTGCCTGGCATGTGTGAGGACCTAGGTTCAAACCATTGCAACACATATATAAGTATCAGAAAAAAAAATAAAAAAAGCAGATGATCCAATAAATAAAAATGATTCTTTTTTAAAAAAAGGCCATTCTGCCAAAAGTGCTACACAGATTTAACGCAATCCCCATCAAGATACTAATGTCATTCTATATGGATATAGAAAATGCAATTCTCAAATTCATTTGAAACAATAAGGAACCCAGAATAGCCAAAATATTACTAAGAAAGAGACAAAACAGGTGGCTTCACAATACCAGATCTAATATTATACTATAGAGTTGTAACAAAAACAGCATGGTATTGGTATAAAAATAGGCATGAAGACTAATGGAATAGAAGACTCTCAGATAAATTTACAAATCTTTAAACATCTGATAATTGACAAAGGGTGTCAAAATATAACATGGAAGAATGACAGACTATTCAACAGATAGTACTAAACAAACTGGACAGTCACCTACAGAATGTTGAAATCAGACCCTTATCTCTTCCCTTGCAAATAAATCAAATTGAAATGGATCAAGGAACTAGGAATTAAACCAGCTGCCATATAAATTCTAGAAAAAAATTTATGACCAGCCAACACTCCAGCACATGCGAGTAGGCATTGGTTTCTCAAAAAGACTCCCAAAGTGAAAAAAATTAAAGTTAATAATCAGAGGCTGGAGTGGTGACTCTGCAGTTGCAATTCTTGCCTGGCACGTAAGAGTGCATGGGTTCAAATCCCAGCACCTTGTACACAATGAAGTGTCAGAGTAAGAAAAGTCACATGAAAAGCCAAATAAAAATTGATTCTTTCTCTTTCTCTCACTGTCCCTCTCTCAAAAAAAAAAAATCAAAAATTCCATGAGTGGGGCTGGAGAAGCAGCTCAACAGTTAGTTACAGCACTTACCTTGCCTGGCATGTGCATGGATATGATTTTGAACCCCAGCACCACATACACAATGAAGTATTGGAGCAACAAAGGCCACATGAAAAACTAAATAAAAATTGATTCTCTCTTTCTCTCTCTCTCTCACTGTCCCTCTCTCTTTAAGAAAAAAAAAAACTAGAATCAATTAGTGGGATGCCATGAAATTAAAAAGCTTTTGCTCAGACAAGGAATTGGTCAAAACTGTCAAGAGACAACCTACAGAATGGGAGCTAATCCTGGCCTGTGATTATTCTGACAGTGACATAAAATCTAAAATTTATAAAGAACTCATAAAACTTAACATCAAAATCTAATCCAATCAATAAATCTGCCAGAGAGCTAAACAGAAAGTTCTCAGCAGAGGAAATTGAGCAAGCCAATGATTATATGAGAAAGTGTTCTAAATCACTAGTAATCAAAGAAATGCATTTCAAATATACATTAAATTTCACTTCATTCTAATCAGATTGGCAAAGGTTACGAATATAAACAATAAGAGATGCTGGAGGGGCTGTGAGGAGATAGGGACACTAGCACACTGTTAGTGGACCTGCAGACTGGTATAGCTACTCAGGAAAGCAGTGTGGAGACTCCTCAAAAAATTAGGGATCAATGAACCATTCAACCCAGGCATCCCTCTGTGTATTTTTCCAGAAGAGCTAGAATCAGAACATTACTGTGACACAGCAAAATCAATAATTATAGCAGTTCAATTTATAATAACTAAATTGTGGAATCAACCCAGATGCCCATCAGTGAATGAATGGATCCAAAAGCTGTGACATATATATACTATGGGGTTCTAATCAGCTATTACAAACAAGGGTATTGCAGCCTTTGAAGGTACATGTATGTTAATGAAAGACATCATGCTGAAGAAAATTAGCCAAACCCAGAGATTCAAGACTGAAATGTTTTCTGTCACTTGTGGAGGCTGGAGAAAAACCAGCCTTGGATGAAAGTTATTCAACCTCATGTACTAGATTTACCAAAGCTGTAGTAACACATAATATGGAGAAACCATAGATATGCAGGTGGGGGCAGAAGAATTGGGAGTGGGGGAGAGGGAAGGATGATAGGGAGAGATCTATAGAGGAAATCAACAACATAGCGTACTCTTCACTCTCCTGAGAAGCCAAACAATATGTATGCAATCATTTAATTCTGGAAAATTAATAAACATATATATATATATACATTTATTATATATACAATGAGATTTATATCTTTGAGACTGGGGTATGGATGATATGGGGTGATTATGAATTAGGATCGGGGCATATCATATTGTTACTGTATGTATTTATGATGATATTAAAAACACAACTCCTCAATAAAATTAAGAAAACAAAACAAGGGCTAAACATGGTCTCTTTTAATTTGCTCTTGGAACTACTGATCATATTTTAGATCACAACACATGCCTCAGTAAATACAAGAGTTTAAATAATTCATTGTACCTTATCAGATCATAATAGAATGAAATCAGCAATTAATAGCAAGTAAAACCACAGAAACTGTACAAACACATAGAGATCAATCAAGGCACTTATATATGATGAATGGGTCATCTAAAAATCAGATAAGAAATTTAAAAATTCTTACAATCAAATGAGAATAGAAATAAAACATACCAAAATCTCTGGGACACAGAAAACATATTTCTAAAAGCAAAATTTATAGCTATGAGTACCCACATTAAAAGAAAGCAAGAAATAAATTGGAAATATCCTAAATAAATAACTGTCTTAGAAATAAACAAGAATAAATCATTCCCAAAACTTGTACAAGGAAAGAAAGAATAATGATGAGAGCTGAAATTAATGAAAACTGTAGAAGAATAGAAAGGGTAAAGGAAGCAAAGTGTTGATTCTTTGAAAAGATAAACAATATTTATAAACCCTTAACCCAACTTATCAAAAGGGAGAGAGAGAGAGAGAGAGGGAGAGAGAGAGAGGAGACACAAATTAGTCAAAATATTAGATAGTACAACAGACTATATTAAAATTCAGAAGATCCATTAGGTACTATTTTTGAAAACTGACACTCCAAGAAATTTGGAAAATCTAGAAACAATGGATAAATTTCAAGACACAAACTACCTAACAAAATTGAACCATGAGGATATAGAAAACCTTAGCAGACTATTACTAAGTGATGAGAATGAAGTGGTAACACAAAGCTTTCCAACAAAGAAAAGCCCAGGACCAGAGGGATTCACAGCCAAATTTCACCAGACCTTTAGAAGAACTAATGCCAAAGCTCCTCAAAATATTACATGAAATAGACAGTGAAGAAACACTACCAAACTCATCATTCTATAAAATGAGTACTACCCATGCATAAAAACCAGATAAGGTCATTTCAATGAAGGAAAACTACAGAATATTATCCTTGATGAACACAGATGCAAAATCCCCAATTAAATATTATCAACCTAAATTTAAAAATGCATTAACAAGATTGCACATCATGATTAAATTGGTTTCATTCCATGGAAGCAAGGTTGTTTCTTACATATGCCGAATCAAGTACAAAAATCACATGATCAATCTCAATATATAGAAAAAACCTTCAACAAAATCCAGCACCTACTCATGGCAGAAACCCTGAAGAAACTAGGGGTAAAAGGAATTTACCTCTACATCATAAAAGCTACATATGACAAAACCAAAGTTGACTTTCGATGGAAAATCTGAAAACATTTCCTCTAGTCAGTAACAAGAAGATGCCCACTCTCACCACTCATATTCAATAAAGCACTTCAAACTTTAGCCAGTACAACTTTCAAACCACTACAATATTTTTAAATGATTTAATAATTATCTTGGGTATTAATGTGCCTGTGTTTTGAGCATGTGTATATTAAGTGCATGTGAATATTGCTTGTGTATATTGTATAGATTGGTGTGTGTGTGTGTGTGCATCTATGTACATATTTTAGGGAACTGTCTTTTGGTAATCCCACTTTTTTTTTAAAGAGAGAGAGGGACAGTAAGAGAGAGAGAAAGAACGACAGAATCAATGTTATTTAGTTTTCCAAGTGACTTTCGTTGCTCCAATACTTCGTTGTGTACATGGTGCTGGGGTTCAAACCCACATTCTTACACATGCCAGGCAAATGCCATAACAGTTGAGCCACTGCTCCAGCCCCATAATCCCATATTTATGCCAATTGAAATTGTAACTGGTTCAGTTATACTAGTTGATCTTCAAAAACAAAATTTGGAGGTTGGGGATTTAGCTCAATGGCAAGAGTTCTTGCCTAGCATGCACAGGGCCCCAAGTTCAGTCCTTAGCCCTGAAAAAAATTTTTTTTTGGAGAAGAAACCCTGATGAACTTGGACTTCTAATATTTTCAGTCTAATACTGCAATTACTTAATAAAATGATATCGCCAAGGAGACCTATAATATTTTTCTAAATTCAGCCATAAAACTAGATATCAGGTCTGTTATTTGCACCTAAGTGATTATGAAAGAATTAAAATACTTACCTACTAATCAAAATTATACTGTACTACTTGAACTGTTTAAGTATTTTCCTTATTCAATAAATATCAAGCATACCCCTATCCATACGCTCTTAATGACTGGCAACCAGTTATATTTTCTAAATTGAAATGGCAACAACCACACCTTTCTTAACTCAAAAATGCAAAATAATACCAAGACCACACAGCTGGAATCAATTAACTCTGATTGAAAATATTATAGTTGATTTGGCACTGGAGTTTTTATTCCCAACCCTTCTAATCTAAACTGTGTCACTCAGCCAATTTCATTTAAATCAATTGAAAAGTCACATAAAAAGGATTAAGTGAATTGCAATTTAATATAAAGCAAACATAAAATACTATAACTACAAGCCCTTCCTTGCCCTCTTTTGTTTTATATTTCAGTTCTACTTTGGATACAGCCAAATGGAAACCAGTTATAATGTTAAAGATGTTTTGAGTTATTTTTGATAAGGAGCTCATTTCAATTAACTAGATCCAAAACAACTTTATTCTGTCTATGAACACTGTAAAAGAATACTGGTTATTTAATAGCAAGATAATTAGAAGCAAATCAGAAATTATCTCAAAGTATAAAAGAGCACTATTTCGTTTTATGGCCTATTTTAACATGATCAGAAACCCTTAGTTGAAAGAGTACTACAAAAATGTACACACTTGCTTGCAACTAACTGTAGCATTAACTGCCTCAATTGCAAAATGGTAATAGGCAACTGTGTTTACTGGGAAATATTTAAGCCAGTAATTATGTACATATTATTTCAAGCATTATATAATGGCACCTTTATAATCCTAATCTAAATATTCTCTGAAAACTTTCAACCAAAGTATAAAATAAAACCTGGAGACCCATTTAAAAATAGGTCTTTTTCTTTTCTACTTAAATGCTTAAGGATTTAGCTATAATAAAATCTGTGCCTAAATTTTATTATATGTTCATGTGTCCCTAAACAGTTATAACATACTTAAGAAAAGCATTGTTAGGCAAATTTGTCATTGTTCAAACATCACAAATTGTGCTTACATGAAGCTATGTTTTTCATCAGTCACTGGATGAGCACTTTTGATGCAATCATAGATGAAGTAAACAGTAGACATAAAATTTACCAGTGTAAGTTGGCTTACTATTTTACAGTAAACTTTTTTATATGTCAGTAGATCTATATTCTAAAATAACAATAAGTATATAATAAAAACATAAACCAGTAAGTAACAGTCATTTATTATCACCAATTATTGCACTATATACATTATTATATGTGCCATATTTTATACAACTGACAATACAATAGTTTTATTTACACAGTATCATCAAAAAACGATTTAACAAGTTACACTTTGACATATGATGGCTATCACATCACTAGGGGATAGGAACTTTTCTGTTTCATTACATACTTAGGGTACCAGCACTCTGTACATGGTCTGTTGTTAACCAAAATGTTATGTATAGCATGACTACATGTATAATTCATATAAATATTCATACATATTTATATATATTCATTTATTCTTACATGCATATGGGAGGAGAGACACTGAGATAATGCACCTGCATTACAACTTTTGACTACTTAATTTCCAGAGTTCAACACATTAAAAAATACTATAAATCTGTCCTGATTATCTATTAGTTATTATTTTATATAGTTATACAATTTTCCTAAAAATTGATCATGATTTTATTGACTTTTGAAAAATTAAGTAACTTATATCCTCTGATATTTTTTTCAGAATTATTTTTAGAAATAGAGGGCTGCCTGACAGCAAGAAAAGCAAATGGAAAAATCAAGATTTTTAAATTATATTTTTGGATCTAAAACATGTCATTACCCTCATAAGTCAAATTGGAATTATCTTCATGTATAATTTAGGGAAATTTATACCGATATACTTCTGAATACACACTCACTTGTAGCATAAGGAGATGACAAGTAGAAGTAATTCCTCTATCCAAATTCTTCTGTCCTTGCAACAAATTTCCCATCTTCATCTAGATTACTGAAATTATTCAATCTGGAATTTTGGGTGACAATTTTGACATTTTCCTTTCCAAATCCTAAAACCTATTGATTTTTTCCTCCAGCCACTTAATCTGATTCAGCCCAGTATTCTCTCTAAACCATTGCAACAGCCACTGGTCTGGTCTCTCTCCTATATTGCTGCCTCTTACAATCTATTCAAATTCTCTGATACAGAGTTTTTAAAACCACAGATATGGTATTGACTACCTTGCATAAAATTCCTGAAATAACTCCTCATTGTTCTGATGATCAGTCCAAAAAGATCTTATAGTATCAGTTACAAACAATTTACCCCTTATTCCATCCACCCTCATCATTCCCAGCTCTTTGAACACAGTTTTCGAGATGCAATCTATATTAACTCCTTCTATATTCTCAGCTTTCTCTTGTTTTTCAATTGTGAATGTCATTTTCTCTGCATCTCATTCTTTGACTCCAGCCTCAGCTTGGTGGTTATTTCCCAAGGGAGATTTTCCCAGTAACACAGAACATGTGTTTTGTGCTCAGTCTAAATGTTCCAGAACTTTTACTATCTCTTTCAAAAAACATTCAAATAGCCTTTTATCTCATCCATGACCTCAATAATTATAAGTTTTGTGAGATAAGGATTATCTTTCTTCTCTCATATTTTATCTGACACTCAGTGTCAGAAATGTGCATTGTGTTGACTCTACACAATAAATGACAAAAGATGCAAAAAAATGCTCAACATTAGCTAGGAAAGAAAAGACTAACAGGACTATTAGGATTGGGTGTCTAAGGGAACTAAAAGTAATAAGGGCAGAGTATTTCCTTCCTTCTCTCCTTTGATAAATTTATTTCATCTTTCTGTGATGTAAAACAAGGTTACTGATAGTAGTATCCATCTGAAAAAAGATATCTTAAATGAATTAACAGGTGAAAATACTTGGAAGTACGTAAGAAACTTCCTAAATATTTTATTAGTGATATTATACAAGAGAAATTACACCAGACCATTTACAAAGGAAATGGAAACTTTATTCAAGATAACTGCAATAATAGAGACTATATCAACAGTGGAGAAAGACTGGACTCAACTTCATTGAAATAAAGAGCTGAAGCATTTTTAAAAACCATAGTAGGCTGTAGAAATCAACTGGGGAGACTAGTTGATTTGATAAGGCCCTCTGCCTTTGCTAACTGATGTTTATTGTAGTTAGGCTCCTACCTTTCCAGGGAGACTAGAAAATTGAGGCACTATCTTTCCTGAAGATTACATTTCAAAGGGATTGCTACCAAGTCCTAGAAGAAGACATTCAAATGCAAATGATTTACCTCAAAAGGGCACAGAAAAATTTTACAGGCAGAAATTTTCTAAAGCAAATGCTCCTGGAAAACTGAAATCAGGAAGAAAACTGCCTAAAATTTAGTCAAGGTGAGGGGACTCATTCAGGTCATATCATTGATGTGGGGTTTTTTGAGATTAGGCCAGATTCTCTGCTCCCATTGGCAAATGGAGTCTGAGCGGACTACAGATACCAAGAGCCAAAATATCCCCCTTCTAGTGTTTGCAATGATTCACAGTTAAAATTGGGAATTTGGGCTGGCTGCAGGTATCTGCAGCCAAAATAGTGTTAGCAGCTCCCCAGCTAAAAGCTCGGTGTTACAGCTCTGGGTGTGGTGCAAATTCACCCCAGAATTTTGGCACCAATCTTCTGGGTTCTTGACTCACAGATTTGAAGAATAAAATCCATGGACAAACATGTAAGGAGGAGTAAAAAGGAGTAGGATTTATTTAAGGAAGGAGAGCAGATACTCCACAAGGCAAAGGGGTACCTGGAAGCAGGACACTGTCTATGTAGGTTAGGCCAAGGGTTATATTTATTTGTGGTATGAATATAATTAACATTCATGCAAA
The DNA here is from genome assembly GCA_004027875.1 of Aplodontia rufa. Taxonomy (NCBI): domain Eukaryota; kingdom Metazoa; phylum Chordata; class Mammalia; order Rodentia; family Aplodontiidae; genus Aplodontia; species Aplodontia rufa. The sequence continues at coordinate 11,617 of PVKS010002931.1, read as the reverse complement.
GCAGGCATTGAGAAATGCATCTACATCAATGGTTGAAATCTATGTTAAACAGGTACTGAAACTAGGCATCAAAGTTATTGGTTAAAATCTATGCAAGACAGGTAGCAATTTCCAAGGTCCCATCTGTGTCCACCCCCACTTCTTAGTTTTCCCGCCTCAGAGACAAAGGAGTTGATCCCACAGGTGAGCCTCATGGTGATTAGCATATGAAGGCCCTGAGTATGCCCTGCCAATCCCTCTCTACCAGCTAGTTCTTAGATGGGGCCCTTTGTCCTGACTACCTTGAGGGTTTACTATCTCTCCTAAAACTACCTCAAAAGTATCAAGTATTATACTATCAATGAAAGAACAGAGAAGAAGGTAAATTGATTTAATATTTTTAAATGTTACTGAATATACTTTACTTTATGCTTCTAATATCTTTTGCACACACCAAATAAGGTCAACAAATTTTTGAAATTATAGTGCTCCTTTATACTTCTAAAGACTTTTAGTTTTATAAAGTATGTCATGAAGTCAGAATGGGAACTAGTAAGAACATACTGAGATATTCCTTCAGACAGTAGCAAAAGACAAAAGAAAGTACCAATGTGTTAATTAACAAAATATAGGTCATACCAAATGCATATCATTAACTCTAGGTAGAAATTACAAGCTGTTAATTTGAAAATCATAGAACGTCATATCATTCAAATGCATTATACCACCTAGGTGGAGTATTTCTAACTCTAAAAGTTATTTGGGACTTGGTTAGAACTGTCTGAGAAGTTACTAATCACCTTCAACTCACCAAATTTTCATTATCAACATTTCGAACTATTTTATCTTTCCAATTTTGTGCAAAATGTTATAGACTTCTTGTCAAAGCACAGACAACTATTATTTAATCAGAGGATAACAGGCTAAAATATGACACCTGCTGATTAAACTTCCTAATGTAATTTCAACTTTCAAAAGCAGATTATATGTGTATTCATATTCAGGAGAAACAAACATGATCAAACATGGACCATGTTCAACTATAATTATAGTGAATACCGCTAATTATTTTTTAAATTTTTTTTATTTTTGAAAAACCATACAAGTTTTTAACAAAATAATATAAAATGTGTATAGATTCTGAATATTACAATTACCCCCAGGAGTGCCTCCCCCCAATTCCCACCCTTATCCCTCCCTCCCCCTTCCCACAATATCTCTAAAAAAGGATTATGTTGTATAGCATTACATCTTATCTGGATTTAACACATGATAATAGACCAACTTTCTCACTGGCCAGGGTCTAGTCCCAACCTCCACAGATGAGTGGAGACAATCCACCATTAGTTCTCTGGGTTAAGCTGATTTTACTCAGCATGATTTCTTCCATAGCCATCCATTTACCTTCAAAGGCTGCAATATCATTGTTTCTAATTGCTGTGTAATATTTTAATGCTTTTTACTATGTCACTAATTGTAGAAGGAGGAGGACAGACAAAATCCAAGACATTGTGAACAGTAACAAACTCTTCTAGATTAGCACCACTTAAGAAGGAATACAACCAAATAGGACAAAAATGTCAATGATTGGGGTGGAGCGGTGGCTCCGGGGTTGGAGTGTTTGCCTGGCATGCAAGGTTCAAACCCTAGCACCACATACACAACTCTGAGTTAGAGAAACAAAAACCAGAAGAAAACATAAATAAAATTGATTCTCTTTTCTCTCTCCCACTTGTTCCCCATCTCTCTCTCAAAAATGAAAAAAAGGCAATAATTTTGAGCACCTTGTGCTTTCTGTGATTAACCTCTTCATTCTTCAACTTAAAAACACCAATCCTTTATTTCCTTCACATTTACAATATGAATTATATTTCTTTACTCTTTCTAATCCCACCCTCTTTCTCCAATCTTATGCATCTACTACTTCTAGAAATATCCAAGATTATATTTTCTTCTTTCTCTCACTAAAGTGAAATCTGGGAGCTGACTGACTCCTTTTGGTGCAACTTTTTCTATCAACACACAAAAGTCTTAGTCATGCACAATCTATAATGTACTTTTAGTTCTTCTTTTGTTAAAATAATCAAATACAAAATGAGAAAAATCTCAAACTCATCTCTCCTTCTCTCTAGAAAGACTAATACTACTAAGATTAAACAGGGAAAAAAAACATATTGAGGAGGATCTCTTTTTCAATGTTTTAAAGCTTCACAGAACAATCCCTAATGTGTTTACAGAGAGGTAAGAGTAATGAAGGTAAGACATGCTCCTAATATAATTCCATTTTTGAAATTCTTTCATTACTCTGTGATCTTAGCTGTAATAATTAATTTTTCCAGTTCAGTCTTAGATACAGGCTAAAACTATAAAGCAATTTGAATTGTATTATACTGACAGAACTGTGCACTGAACTAAAACTTGAAATCTTGATCAATTCTCGTATTTTGAGCACTGTACTTTAAAATTATCAGCATCTATTGAGTTGATAAATGTTAAAATATCAATTCAATAGGAAAGCAAAAACCACTTGTCAATACTACTGAGTACCAGTGATATAATCATAGTGAGATAAGAGTCATTTCCTGGTGGGGGCCATTTCCACCATGCTGGTGGTTCCAGGCAATTCCCACCTTTCTAGAACCTATTATCTTGAAAAGAAGACAACTTTAATCACAAAACCAAATATGTTGAGAGCTATCACAGTAAAATGCAATGGAAGTTAAAGGATGATAGAAAGAAGTAATATTTGAGCAATATTTGAAAGATTATTAGCAATAAGTTCAATGGAAAGTATTTATGACAAATTTCTACTACAGTAGGCCAAGTAGTCATTTGGCCCATTGTGGTTCTGGTTGTCAGAAGAGATCATTGAACTGGAATTATAAATCAGAGAGTCATGAGTATTAATATATTAATGTAAAGCATGACAAAAACTACATCACTGTAGGAAGATGCATAAATAGAAAGAAGTCTAAGGGAAAAAAATTAAAATTGCATGCAAATAACAAAAACTTGAAGCATTCTTAAAAGGCAAGTCACACACCAAAAATCCTTCTTCATTTATGTGCTGATGGTGCAGATTAACACAGTCTCTTTCTGAACTCTCTAATTATTCCATCTCTATCACTGAAGTTTCTTTTCTCTTTGAATCTAACAAAAAGTTTTTGTTCAATAATCCATCAGTCTTGTCCACTTCAGGGTTACTGAGTAATACCCATACTCCAGGTAATGGCTTGGTAGTCTCTATTTGATCTTGTATTTGTAACTCATAGATTTTGATCTTATCTATCCTGCTCCTCATTCTTTCTCTTTCACCTCACTGGCCTCCTGGTTATTTCTTGACACACTCTCGTTTTAAGAGTTTTGCACTAGTTATTTGCTACTGCCTAAGATGCTCTTCCTTCAGATTTGCATATAGAGTATGCTCTTGCTGGCATGCATGCTTCCCACTTCTCTGATTCTTCATTTATCTCAATCACCACTTTATCTAAAATTACAATAAAACCAATTTTCCCAACCTGCTTTATTGTTCATTTATTCCTGCTACTCTGATATAAATATATTGTAATTACAACAATCATTTAATAAGTGCTTTTAATAAGCAATTTTAATGAATGATTTAATCAAAGCATGAATAGAAGAATGTGCAAAAATGTAAAGAAACTTCTTGCTCGAATTCTAGAAACTTAAAAATAGGTAAGCCCATACATACCTCATGGAATATAATGATGCAGTAAGTATTGCTTCTGGATAATGTACAATTTGGAATGTGCTATCATACCAATAAAGTAACTCAGAACACACTCTATGAGAAAGAGGTTAAATCTTTATATATTCTGTCGAAAACACTGTGTGTAAATAATGGACAAAAAGGAAAACTAGGTTTGAAATTTGTGCTCTCTACATTGCACACTACTCCTGATTCAAAGAGTTTTTTCACATATCTTAGAAAACTAATTCTCAAAGGTTACTTTCAAATTAAAATTAAAATGACAGTTTTGATACATCAAAGTTTCTGTCATAAAACCAGTCCTATAGCCTAAAGTGTATTATTTACCTTTGAACTATTTAGTTATTTATTGACTCAAATAAATATATGAAATAGAATGTCATGAATCAGAAGATAGTATGTGCATGTGTAGAAGTGATCATAATGCATACAGTCCTATGCTAAATGTGCACCTGAAGCTAGAATCCATAAGTTTTGATAGACATTTATGCATTTAAGTATCCATTTTATGTTTTTTTAACTGTAAATTATTTTGGATTTTCAAATCAGCAGAATGAAATTTTGAATATAATCAAAACTCAATTTGATAATTTTTATATCACATATTTTTTATTTTGGGGATTATAATTCAAAATTTAGTAAAAGAATATACAACAGATATAAAGGAAAAATGCTTGGCCTCTTTTTATCCACACTTTGTACTAAACTGGACAGTTATCAGCTTCATTGCAAAATCAATCCCTTACCTTCTTGGAGTTCAATTCTAGATTTAAAACCACATTTTTTGCTATAAAGACATATTCTTTGCTCAGGTGGAAAAACACAGTTCACTATAAAATTCAACTATTCATTTTGACTTATGGACTTTGTAATCATCATTCTTACTCTAATGACACTCCATTTTAAATAATTTGATAGATTAGTATAGACTTATCTTTAGAATCACCACTATGTTCTATTAAAATTTAATTGCATAAGGATACAAGAAGCAGTTTTTAAGTCCATATAAGGCTTGGCTTAAATTAGCCAAATAAAGGGTGAGATAAGACATGCAATCTACACATTAAAAACAAATACAACAATCAATTGCACACACCTAGAGTGAGAACTAAATAACTCGGGCAGCACAGCCCAATGGGACATTTAATATCAATGTGCCTATGGGAAAATTTCACCAACTGAGAAAACCCAGTTAAGAAATAAGCTGGACTGAAATTAAATAATGCGCCTCACAGTAATTAATTGTAATTTTAGATACTTTGAAATGAAACACAGGATATATTTAAAAGGATGAAATAAAATTTAATATTAAGATTAAGAATAATTTGTGGGGTCTGGAGTGGCGGCTCAGTGGTTACGACACTTGCCTGGCATGCACAAGGATGCAGGTTCAAATTCCAGCACCATCGTACACAATGAAGCATCCCAGCAATGACAGCCACATGAAAAACTAAATAAAATAAAAATTTATTCTGTCTTTCTCTCTCTCTCTCTGTCCCTCTCTCTTTAACAAAAGAAAAAAAAAAAGAATAACTTGGATTTGGTCCCACTTAGAAGCTACTTGGTTCTAGTAAAACTAACATTATGAAGATAATCTCTCTAAATTTACTTTGTATGCAAAGAAACAGTCTTATAATTGTAAGCTACAAACCCAGGCCAAACAGCTTTCTCACCTGGATTCTTTTTGTGACATAAACCAAAGCAGATGATGAAAACTGGTAAAAGAACATATCAGGATTACTTTTTAAAAATCCTCTAACTTCATGCCTTCCTTTTATTAATGGCAATAAAAACATAAAAGGACAGTACATTTTATTTCACTTTCAAAAAACTTCAGAGTAGAAACTCCACGTTCTTCTTAACAGCTGCTGTTTAAAAGGTTACTGCTTAGAAAATTCCCAAAATCTTTCATGTGATAGTTTATGATTGTTTTATGTAAAAACCATGCAAAGGCTTGTCAACCTGTTCTGCATAAATCCTGAGCAGCAAAGTTGTATAAGCAAGTCACATTCTGGAATGAGACAAAAAGAGTTGAAAACTTGTCTAAGATTATTAACTGCACAACACAAGGATTTTATAAATCTAAGTCTTATCTCATTCTAAAGAGGTACATTAACACCTATGCTGTAGAAGATGCATTAAGAGGAGCTGCTACTTTGAGACTAACATGGTGTCCAACACACAGCATTAATATAACATCAGTTTCTTTTATTTCCTTCATAACATTAAAAATTTTATTGATAGACTACTAAATAAAAATCCAGGTAATCTAGAGACTCAGAAGGCATATGTTGTTTAAGGTGAAGGAAAACACTTAAATGATTCCCTAAGAAAAATTAGTGCACTGGATTTAAAATTATTCTTACTTCCACATGTGGTCTGGGGCACAAAAAACTATCAAGTAGGAAAGCACATAGGACTAGCCTCAGAACATGTAAATGTAGTTCTTGGTTTCAGATCTGTTCCTTTGCTCTGTTTTTACAGGTTTGGCTTCAGTCTTTAGCTGAATTAAATTGCTTCCCTGACTATACTGCTCTAGGTATTACATCTGTGAGTCTCTAGAAGATATTCTGCATATTTTACCTATTGCTATAAGGAAGAAGCCTCAAAGAACAGTGAGGTAATACGTAATAAGGTAACAATGACAGAAGCCAAAGTTTACCCTAAACTTTGATATTTGACCTGCAATTAAGCACATATTAAAATCAGGTGTCTGCTGTATCTCTCCTTAAGTGTCATACAACACATGAATCAGAAATGTAATATCATCTGCAAAAGTCTTCTAGAAGATGGCTTGTGTCTCTCCAAGCCATGAGACTACTTGATATTGGCTGACTAAAAATCAGTGATTGTGCAGTGATGGAATGTTGCAGATGAAAAGCCAAAGTTATCTTGGGCTACCCTTTTAATAGCCATTTACTATCCACCTCTGTATCTGACTAGCCTGTGACTACTAGATAAAAAATCTTATAATAGATACTAAGTTTAGTAGATTTTGTCCTCTACAAATCCTCAAGCTAAGAATGTGATAACCTATGAATCCTGTAAAAGATGTGTTGCCATGTTAAAGATAATATCTGACTCTTCTAGGAGATTCCCTCTTTGTGGTCTACTTTATAACCCCACCTACATTTTTTTTTTTAAGACGGATAGTGAGAGAGTGAGAGAGAGAGAGAGAGAGAGAGAGAGAGAATCAATTTTATTTAGCTTTTCATGTGGCCTTTGTTGCTCCAAGACTTTGCTGTGTACCTTGTGCTGGGGTTTGAACCTGTGTACTTGAGCATGCCAGGCAAGCGCTGTAACCACTGAGCCACCACTCCAGCCCCTCACCTACATTTTTTTAAGACTATAAGAATTCATAGAACTTTTTCCAAGGAGAACCATATTGGCCTTGGTAAACTGAATATGTGTTTCCTGGCCAGGGTCACTCACATTTGTCTCAGAATAAATTATTTTGTATTTCCTCAAAGTAGAGTTGTTACTTTCTATTGACATGCCCTGGGCATCAAAGGAAATGGAGGCTTTAAATCTGTACAAGGGACAATAACTAGGAAGTACTAAAAAAACGTTTCATGTTCCACAACCACAGAATATCTTCTACTACCTATACTTTTACTACCTTCCCTATACAGCTGAAAATAGTTCAGTGAAACCTTATGCTGAGTATCACTGTCACCTAAACAGCCTGGAAAAAATCAGGAGCAACGCCCACGCTCCCATTTTTAAACGTCTTACCTGCTCTTGCAGTGATATTTGCTCAAAAGTAAATCAAGCAGAAGACCAAATGCCAAAGGTAGTCCAAATCAAACACACCGAAGAGTGCCAGGGGTCGCCTCGGGCAAAAGAGAACGGCTGCGGAAAGAACCGAGGGCGCAATGAGGTGCACCTGCGCATGCTCCACGTTCTCACGAGGGCGCAATGAAGCGCATCTGCGCATGCGCCAGGTCCTCACCACTTCCGCCTCCGCGCGCTGGATGGCTTCCTGCCCTCACCTGTGAAGGAAGCTCCTTTTGCTTGGCACCTGGAACCTGCTAGCTTTGAAGCACCAGCTTTCTCTTCACCATTCTTGGATTAAGGAATAAGGTTGGTGCTCTGTTTTGCAAAACCTGAATTCATTTGTTAGCACCAGCAACATGAGGCAAAAGAATCCAACTGGAAAGAAGTTTAACATTACTGTGGGAGAATTAAGATAAATTTGAAGACACTAGAGAAACTCTGAAGTGATTAATATGTTTTTAAACTAATCTTTCCATGATTGATGAAAAAATATTAATTTTTTGATATAATGAAAGATTTCCAAATTTGTTCCTAAAGTCCTCATTTAAAGATATGTGTGTGTATATATATATATATATATATATATATTTTTTGGTAGTACTGGGGATTGAACCCAGTGGTACTCTTAACACTGAGCAACATTCCCCAGACCTTTTTGTTTCGAGACAAGGTCAATGTTGTTGTAATTTATTTTATTGGTTCTTTTTTAATAGGTATACATGACATAAAATTACCCAGTGATATAAAGGCATGGAGTTTAACTTGTTCTAATTCAGTCTTCTGTTTTTCCTTTTCCTCTCCCTTTCTCTCACTCCGTTTTTTTGCTTTTTTTGGGTTTTTGTTTTGTTTATTTTTTACATAAGTGATAGTAGGACAAACATTGACATAAAAGCTTGGAGTGTACCTTGTTTTAAGTAAATTCCCAGTATTTCCCTTCCCCTCACACCTCCTTCCCCTGTTCTTATTAGTGTACATGACAATAGGATAAACGTTGAAATTCTTTGCTAAATTGCCCATCCTGGGATTCCACTTGCATTCCTTCTAAGTCTAGCAAGTCATTGGTAGTACAGGTGTGTGTCATTGTGCCCAGGTTCTTTTAAATAATTTATGAGTAGATTTACTAAGAGCTTATTATGCTAAAGTTGACTTAAAAGTTGCCCTATAAATTATTTCTTTTGTCTCTTGGTGTAATTGCTATGAATGTGAGGAAGATGTGCTGTTAGAGTAGAAAAAAGTTTTGAAAACAATATGGTACAATATGCAATAGTCAGCACAAAAATTATCTGGCTTATAAATCCTGTTCAGTCATTATAACTATTTGACTGTGATTGTCATAGGTTTGATATTTAAAAAGAAAGCTGCTATGTTTGAGATTTATGCAATCTAACTGAATCAATACTACTGATGCTGGTGATGTGGATGTCGGGTTCGTGTCCTCTTGGAGTCGAAGAATGAAACCAAGGGACACCGAGGAAAGCATAGTAGACAAGTTTTATTATAGAAAGTAAAGCACAAGGAAAAGAGCAGACTTCCCCCAGAGTGGGGGGAGGGGACAGAGCCAATGAGGCAGTGAGGTTTGCCCCTTTTATATGATGTCTTCTCCTGGATTGGTAACTGCTTCCCTGCCCCTGTACCTAGCACCCAGGTGCGGGGGAATTCTGGTCCAGTCTTTGATCCATGCTTTAGGCTCTTTGATCCATGCCTTAGGCGCCAATAGAATGAATGTGGTTCCTTGCTTAGCAGCAGGGAGTGTCTGCATCTGGGCCTATCTTGTCAGACCCTCATTAGCATTGGGGGATGTCTTTGCCTTCTCAGGAAAGATGATCTTCTTATCAACCCACATTGCTCTGCCTACACTGAACTGCCTCTTTCTGCCTCATTACCACTATTCCAATTTCTGAGTCTTCAGAATGCATTTAAAAATCTAAAATTATAAAAAGACTAACAAAACCAAAGCTGATATAAAGATAAAAGATCTCCAAAATGGAACTCTCTTAAGAAACCTACTCACATTATTGTTTATTCACTTATTCATTTATTTTTCAGTTACTCATTCAACACTTTTTATCATATTCTATGTTCCAGGCATCAGAAGAAGTTTTCTTTGTGTAATTGACACTCTTACACTCTGTCTCCCTCCCTCATTAACAAAAACAATCAAAAAAAAAAAAACAGACATTGAATAGACTATTAGATGTCCAGTAAGTTAATGAAAACAGAGATCTGCGCAAACATATAATACAGGAGCAATATTAGTCAGGACATTAGCAAAAATCTTTAATTCCGGAAATGACACTTAACCAGAAGAATCATGAGGGTGTTTTGCAACCACCCAGCAAAACAAAATTTACTCAAATTTTGATTATTGTAATGAAAGACTCTAAAAATCCCCTCACATTCCCTACTCCTGTTTCAGCTAGCCTTTTAATCACTGTGATCTAGAGACCTAATAAGAGCAACTTAGAGAAAGAGAAGTTTATTTTGGCTTACCTTTTCAGAGGTTCAGTCCATGAAGGGCCAGTGCCATAGCTCTGGGCCCAAGAGAAGCAGAACACTATGGCACAAGGGCAGGCAGAGGAAAGCAGTTCAGAGCATGAGGATCAGGAAGCACAAAGCTCTGCTCACCAAAGGCACACTCCCACTGACCTACTTCCTCCAGCCACAGTCCTGCTTACAGTTACCACCAGTTAATCCATCAGTGGATAAATCCACTAATAAGACTGTGCCTCTCATAATCATGATCATTTCACCTCTGAACATTCTTGCATTATTTCACACATGTGCTTCAAGAAGCTGCCTCATATCTAAAACAGAACAACCCCATCTGACTGTCCCGTACTTCCAAAGATAAAATAACTTGTACTTAGAGAATGCTCAAAATGACTCCTCTACCTTCACTAGAGTAGCTGCAGCCAGAAACCCAGTTCATTTGTAACAGCTCTTATTCGAATTCATAAATAAGAAGCTATTATCCACACCCTTCACCTGTCCTTTTCTCTTAGAGATAAGAATTAGTTATGGAAAACCTTCAATGTAGATCTTTCCTGGTCATAGCTAATTTTTTTTTCTGTCCTTATTTTAAATCATTTCAGTACACATAAAACCAATGAAGTGTTTCTAGAAATTAATTCTAATATTGGAACTTTTAGTTTTGAAAGTATGTTTTTTTACAGCACACTATCAGCTATCTGACTTTTTAACTCTTAAATGAAGAAAAAGCTCCATATTTAGAATTTTTTTCAAAATTGATAGATTCAGTGATGGCTTTATTAGGACATCCATAATGAATCAATACCATTCAATTTAACAGCCACTATTGAGCTGCCACTGTGTACACAACACTTATCCAATTGTTGTGAGAGATAAAAAATTAAAGATAAACAATTCTTGTTTGAGAGAATTTTCTTCATTAATATCTTTGGCCTCTGTAAGTTATAAATTCGCTTTATTTATAACCTTGGTGTCTTTATATGAGCAGTCATTACTATACAAGTGCCTCAAGTTAAAGCACTTGATGAACTATGAATTACTTTACCTTCATTATTTCTTTACTTGTATTTATTTTGAATTTAATTTACTCTTTTTTAGCTTTGTAAAATGAAAACTGGTGTCATGTGTTTTCAGCCTTTCTTTTTTACCATATATTGACACAAAAATCAAAATTTCAATCTAAATATTGATTTTGCTGCATTTTAAAGTTCTGATACACTGTATGTTTCTTTTCATTTAATTATAATCACCACTATCTTTTTAAATATATATTAACATATAAGTTATGTAGTAACTTAAAAATTTATAAAGATTTTTAGATTTTCTAGATAATTTTCTATCATTTATTTCTGATATTATTTTCTGTCATTTCCAGGGAACATATCCTGTATGGTTTAAACTATTTTTTTTAATTTATTATTATTTTTTGAACAACCTTACACGATTTTAACAAAATAATATAAAATGTGTATAAAATGTGTAAATATTCTGGATATTGCAATTATCCCCAGGAGTGCCCCCCCCAATTACCCTCCCTTATCCCTCCCTTCCCTTTCCCTTTATAATTCTAAAAAAAAGGTATTAGATTGTAAAGCATTACATCTTATCTGGATTTAACTCATGTTACTAGACCAACTTTCT
>PVKS010002930.1:80869-110938 GCA_004027875.1 Aplodontia rufa | reverse complement strand
TTTTAAGAGTTGTTTCACCTCTGTATAAACCACTTGATTAAGAAGATCCATGTGTGTATTAAATGGACCTCTACAAAAATTGCCTATAGAAGATTCTTTTAAAAGTGGAATGAGAATTAGAGATACATATGATTGTTTTTAAACTTCTTATGTTTAATGATATGAAAGTTAAAGGTAGGTTCAGTCTAATAAACAAGGATTCTCACAAAAAAAAAATTGGAAGTGGACTTCTGCATTATCCTGCATGACTTAATAATGAGCATGTGCTTCTTTTATAATCAGCAAAATCAAAAAGCTATTTTTGAGAAAAATATTTTTATTCAAATTATTTTTATTAAAACAACATGCCATTCTGAGCAAGTACAAAATAGTGGTACTCAAAAACTCTGTTAGGGATTGGGCAACATACCTGAAAGAAGATTCTAGAACGTCACCATGCATCCAGAGTCAAGATCATGCACAGTGGCCCCCACCACACAGTGGTGTGGAGGGGAGCAGGGCGTTCTGCTCCAGGTAGCACCTTGGAGAGGTCCCTGAGCCATCCTCTGGGTGCTGTCCTCTAGCAGCCCTCTAGCTCTTTCCCTTAACAGCTGGGGCATCTGCACCCTGAATCTGCAAATGTCCCAGATCTGCCTCGCGGAGCTTGTTTTCCTCCCCTGTGAGGAGCCCATTGTGAGGCAGGATGCATAGGTCTGAGGCCACAGATCCCCCATCTCTCTTTCTCTCTGGAAAGTTCTTGTTGGCTCAGGTGCAATGGCCTGAGCCATGCATGTCCAGGGTAAGCAGGTCTCACAAGTTCCACTGCTTGAGGAAGGGGAGGGTGGATGTGACCCTTCATTAAAGGTGCATCATGAGGAGCCAGTGTCTAGGGCCAGTCGGAGCAGAGCCCTGTCCCTGTAGTTAGCTTTGAATTCCCGTGGGCCCCTCAGTTTTCTCCAGACCCCAGCCCACAGCTCCCTCCTCTAATCCAGGCAGGGGCCTGTCTTGGCTTCTGGGGCCAAGCACAGCCCTGGTAGAGAACTTCGATGCCCATTCTCTGGGGCAATGAGTCCTAAGAAAATAAAAGTCCATGGCAGAGAGCAAATCTGTGAAAGCCTTCACCCCTCTCCCAAGCCACCACAATCCTAATGTGGACAGCCAAGGAAGAGTGTCTCAAGCCATTCAGAACTGGGGACAGCAGATGCCAGGCAAGCACTAGAGACACTGGCCACCTGGAGAGGCTAGGAACCAAGAGCCCGTAGTGATTCTGTTTTCTTTCTGTATGTTTGTAAGTATTCACTGGGTGTGGAGGTGACATCTTTTTTACTTTTATTTCAGAAGGAAACATGAATTAATACTGTATCCATTAAAAGCAATGAAAATTGCAGACCTTGTGCTGACATAGAAAATGCTTATGGGGAAAAATGAATTAAAATGTGTAGGTACAGGCTGAGTGCAGCCACCTAAAAGTCATTCCAGAACATCTGCAAGACTAGTCTTGGGCCGTTCCACGAAGCCTTGTGCAGAGACAGAGGAGGGAGGCAGATTTTCCAGCCTAAAAAATAACAAAGTGACATCAAGGTGACTTAAAGCAAATGTGGATCTACCAACTCAGGTCTGGGTAGCAGGTAAGACACTGAAGACACACGTGGGTTTCCAGTGAGACAGGTGTGGTGGGCAAGCACGTGTCCTGAAGAGATTCAAGGTCAAGGATCTAACCTTCAAGTATCGCGAGGCCTCCAACTTCTAAATGGTACAGAAAAGAGCAGAGGTACGCAAGCATGCAGAGGGAGACAGCAAATGCAGCGAGAGGGGACAGTCATGCAATCTGGACAGAGTGCACCTAGGGGCACAGTGCATTAATTTTCTCAACTTTTCCGTGTTTGGAAATTTCCAGAACAGCAAATTGGGAGACATTTTTAAGTAGATATAAATATAGGTATGTGTGTCTGTACGTGTAGGTGTGCATACATCTATACATGAGGCATGTATGTCCAGGTCAGAGCAAGAGGGAGGGGCCCCAGAAGCTGAGACAGGCCCCTGCCTGGATTAGAGGAGGGACTGTGGGCTGGGGCCCTGGGAGTGAGTCTCCTTACCTCCATGTTTTGGCATCTCCTGAGTGTGCCTCCCAGTGCAGAGCTCCCAGCCAGATCCAGAGGTTCTGGGTCCAAGGGAGGGGCAGCCAGCACCAGCCCAGCCCTCCCTGGCCCTGGGAAATTTTCAGGAACCCGGAGGTGTCCATGAGACTCCCTGGCATTTGTGGACAGGCACCTTCCAGGAAAGGCCTGCATTGGCAGGGTAGAGGTGGGTGTCTGGAATACGGGCAGGACGACCACTCAGAGGAGGCCCCTGAGACCCAAGGACCCCTTAAGGGCTGCCTAAGAATGTGCTGTCTGCATTAGGGCATTAGTGGGACAGGAGCTTCAGTTGTGAGGTGTTCAAGGCTCACAGCACAGTGCCCTACGATCAGAGAGTCATTGAGCCATCGGTGTCATTGAATCAGATGATAAAGTCACAGTCTTAAAAACACGGTTCACATGGCCTGCGGTTCTCTCTCACAGCACACCAGTCACTGGCTTGGGTATTCAGAGGCCTACACGACCATCAGAACTAATCTCAACAGTCTTCACCCTCACTCTGAGCTGGGGAGCCCCTGGTCTGCCTTCTGTCTGTGGATTCGCCTCTGCTGGACATTTCAAATAGGTAGAATCCAGCAGATCCTGGCCCTCTGTGGTGGCCTGGCTTCCTCACTTGCCGCAATGTTTCCAGTTCAACCTAGTGGTAGCTTTGGTGACTTGAACCAAGGCTCCGCTGCCTTGATGGCTGCAAAAATCACGCCTGCCTTATCCCTTCAGCACGATGGCGTGGGAGTCGTTTCCATGTTGTGGATGCTATCAACCCTGCTGCTCTGTGCAGAATTGGTGTGCACGTGGACATTTGGTTTCAGTCCCCTCTGGCACAGGTACTGGCCGGGAGTTGAATGTCTGAGTCCGATGAGGAACTGCGAGATCTTTCCAAAGCAGCTGTCCCTGCTACCAACATCAACATCATGTGAGGACTCCAGCTCTCCACATCGCCACCAACGAGTGCTGCCTTCTGTCCTTAGGATCGTACCCACCCTAGTATGAAGAGGCTTTGATTTGCATTTCCCTGATGACCAATGATGCTGAGTCTCTTTCTTCTTTTCAGCCATTTATATGTATTCTTTAGAGAAAAGGCTATTCAGATGCTTTATATATTTTTGCATTTTGGTTGTGGAGTTGAAAGACTTCCTTTTGCATTCTAGACACTAGACACTCTTAAGTTACATGATTAACCAAATTTTTTTCCCCATTCTGGAAGCTATAGTTCCACTTTCTTACTAATATCTTTTGAAGCAAATGAAGGTTTTTTAAAATTATGGTTTGGTTTTTGGTACTAGGGATTGATCCCAGTACCACTGAGTCACACCCCCATCCCTTTTTATTTTTTTAATTTTGAGACATGGTCTGGCTCATTTGCTGAGGCTGGCTTTGAACCTGTCATCCTCCTGCCTCAGTCTCCTGAGCTGGTGAGATTATAGGTATGTACCACCAAGCCTGGCTGAAGCATAAACATTTTCAATAAAAATAAATTTTATCTATTTTCCCTTTGTTGCATATGCTTTAAGTGTCTAAGAAACTTCCCAAATCCAAGGGCGTGAAAATTTACACGTGTGTTTCCTTCTAAGAGGGTTGTGTTTCAGTTCTTACTTTCTGGTCTCTAATGCTTTGGGTTCATTTTTGTATATAATGTGAAATACGGGCAAGCTTCCTCCTTCACTTGTAGAGACATCGTTCGGAAGTCCATCTGGTGAAATGGCCATCAAGCCATCTATGGGGTCATGTCTTGGCACTCTCAGTAAAAAACCAGTTTCCATAAATGTATGAATTTGTTTTTGGACTCTTGATTCAATTCCATGGATATGAATGCTGATGCTAATGTCAATGCCGCCAGTTTGATGACCCTGGCTCTGTATCAACGGGGATGTGATATTTTTTTTTTTTTTTTTACTATTCTGTGGCCCTTGAATTTCCATGTGAGTTTATGATCAGCTTGTCAATTTCCGCAGGAAACCCAGCTGAGATTTTGATAGGGTTTGCATTGATTCTGGAGATGAACTTGGGGAAAATTGATGTTTTAACAGTATTAAGTCTTCTTACCCATCAACACAGAGTGTCTTCCCAGTTATTCAGGCCTTCTTTAATATCTTCTGATAAACTTTTATGGTTTTGGGGAATGAATCTTCCAATTCTTTTATTAAATTTGTCCTTATGTATTTCAGAGCTTTTTGATGCTGTTGCAAATGGAACTGTTTCCTAATTTTGTTTTTAGAGTATTTAAAATTAGTATGATACAAAAACATGGCAAAACATAAAAATTAAACACCATTGATGTCACATTCAATTGGTATTTCCATGTTGATCTTTATCCTGAAACTTAGCTATGCCAGTTTATCAATGCTAATAGGCATCTGCACATCCTTTCAGCACAAAGTGGTGGCATCTCAGGATGGAGATGGCTTTCCCCTTCCTTTCCAATCTGGATGCTTTTCATTTCTTGATCTAGCCACACCTTTGCACCAAATGACAACTAACAGGTGGGGGACTGGATGTCCTGCCTCGGTCCCACCCTGCAGGGAATTTTCCTGTCCTTCACCAGGAAGTTCGAGGCCAGCTGTGGGTGGCCATTCCTCACCATGCTGAAGAGATGTGCTTCTGTTCCTAGGTGATTGAGTGCTTTTGTTATTAAAATCTTGCACACAGCCTTTTGAAAAACACATGCTGGTGGAAATTTCAAACAGAGGAAAATGTGTACAGTACAATGTTAAGCATGCAATTTAAAATAAAAATTATTACACAGTGGGTTTTAATTATGAATGGAGAGAAGCATAGAAAGTAACAAAGCGGAATCTTGGTTGGCTGTAAGATGTGATCGCCCTGACCCCCGGTCCTGCCCCCACCTCAACCTTTTAACTCAGATTCACGTCTCTAGATGATGGGTGTCTAGTATGTTCTTCTAGATTTTCTGCATTTTCCAGGAAGTGAATGTATTACTTGTGGTATCAGGAGGGAGAAAAACAGTGGACTTCATCATAAATGCAATTCGCTTGCATTTGGGGCAAGAGAACAGTGCATATGGTCAGGCAGTGGATTGGGAGGCCACCTCCCACATGGCTGGTGGAGGTTTCTGGATGAGGCTGAGAGGAAGCTCTGGAGCAGCTGCAGGTCTCCAGGTGCTTCCTGAACAGGAGCTGCTCTGGAGTCGGCCCTGCAAGGAGAAGTGAGTCCTGAGCCACCCATGGAGGGAGGATCTGTGCTCAGCAGCCAGAAGGCTCCTGCTGTCTAGAGAGGAATGTGGGAAGTTCTTCAGGGTCAGCTTGGCCAGGCTGTGAACTTGACCCTGCACACAACGGGAGCTATTCACTTTTTAAGCTGTTTAAGTTGTACCTGGAAAACCATGGGTTCCACAGCGAGGAGGGCTGGTGGGTATTCGAAGCACTCCTGTTCTTGCAGTTGAGAAGACTCTGGAAAGCAATGCAGGAAGTACCTAATGCACCTTGGCCTCAGCAGTCAGGGCTGAGTCAGAAGCTCCTTAAAGGCAGGCGTCTCTCCAGTGATGTGTTTTAGAGTTCCCACCACGAAAGAAGCGGCCTGGTCTAGGCTGTGTGCACCCTGAATTTTGTTACACTAAAGTCTTGGTTGGCTATATGATGTGATTGCCCCAACCCCTCCCGCGCCCCCACCTAAACATTTTAACTCAGGTTCAGAGCTGTCTGGGGTTCTTCCTCCATGTGTGTGGTTTAGATCTCTGTTCCTTACAGTGAAGGGAACAGGATTATTGAGGACAGGCCCCTGCCTTCTCCAGGGCCTAACACCCCAGTAAGCCCTCTTGCAGATTTAAAACAAGGAGATATTGTTTGAGGCAGTGAATGAATGCAAGCCCTCCTGGAGCAGGTGGGCCCATCCAGCGTGCAGCCCCACGAGAGAGCACAGTAGCTCTGGTGTGCTCACACCCGGTGGGCTCTGAGCAAGCCCACAGAATCCTATAATGTTCTCCAAATGTTGAACCAAGAATCCACATCTAACTTCTGCAGAAGAAACATTAGCCACTGCTAAGCAATTCCTTTTCCTTGTTATAGGGTCAACAGGCCAGCTGTCAAGGACCAGACGGTTTCAGCTGTGAAGGAAGGGTCAACTCCTCCCTTACCTGCGAAGGTGCTTTGGGGGCGATGGAGGTGAATGGCCACTGGGTACCGGAACTTTATTTTTGGAGACCACAATTTGAATTTTCTCTAGTTTTCACATGTCACAAAATATTCTTCATTGTCTTACTTTTCTACCATTTAGAAATGTAAAACACGCTCTCTGTGCGCTGCCTGTGGGAAGAGGTGAGTAGACATCTGGCTCGTGGGTTGCGCCTGGCCAGCCTCTGTGCTGAAACTGGCCTGGACTGAGCAGAATCGGTCACCATAGCACAAGCGCACTTTTCAGAGAGACTTTCTCCTCCCAGGTGGCACAGTCACTGGACTCTTATTGCGGAAATTAAGGGAGCGATTTTCTGCAACTCAGCCCCTCGTCTCCGCCTCTGCCCTTCTCTAAACGATGGCTGGGTTTCCTTGTGTTCCGCCCAGCTGCCTCTCCCGCAGTCCCCAGTCCCAGCTCTGTGCACACCTTGCCACCAAGGCGAGAGCACACCTGTGACCCCGCAGAGGGGAAACCGAAGCCCATAAGATGGCTTCCCTCTTCCTGTTCCGGGATGAGCAAACTTTCTATGTGCTTCTTTTTAAAATGCAAGCATGTAAAGGTCACAGAGCAGGGTGAAACTCGGGGTTGTAATAAGGAAGGAGAAATAAAAAATAATGACAGAAATAAATTGTCATAAGAGGGGATACAGTTATGATTTATTGTGATATTCTACAAATTTGGAGGTGATTAAAAGCCACCTAAAATTCACATTAACAAGTCACATAAAAATGGAATTAAACTAGTGGGCATAATGTGGCAGGGCATAAAGAAAAATCATGACAGAAATAAATTGACAGAGGAATGATACTATTCAAGCTTTACTCTGTCGCGCTAACCTGACAGGAGCCTAGTGTTTTAATTCTAGAGTTTGGATGAGTTTTTGGAGTTCATTAAAGGCCCACATTAAGAATCTCATAAAAGTGAGAAGAAATTAGTGACCATAATGTGGCAGAGGAAATAAAGAAACAATAATGACAGAAATAAATTGACAGAAGAATGATACACTTAATGTTTCACTCTGACACCCTCTATTAATAGGCCGCTGCAAGCTGGAACAAATGTCATTCATATTTTAGCCAAAGTATACCACTAATTAGGCCAGCTCGGCACCGGAATTAGATTTGAGATCCCTCACCTTTAGAGTGGAATCATTTGAATTCTAAAGAAAAGAGCTGGTGACAGGGAAAAAAACTTTCTGCTTGGGCTTTTCTAATGAGATAAAATTCCCCCTTCTCCCCATTCCGCAGCTATAATTGCTGATTATGTTGTTACATAGCCGCGGCTCTCCCTCTCTCCTCCCATCATTATGATCTAGCCTGGCATATAGGGACGCTTCAAACGCGGGCTGGAGTGGTTTGAGTCTAATTTAGCGCTCATTTAGGCCGCAGGTATCACGCAAGGTAAACACTGCATTGTTATAATTAATTACCCCTTAGGCCTCGCCAGGCCATCTCTGTTTCAGCTGACCCTTATAATAATAAGGCTGCCGGGCATATTGTATTTCTTTTGACAGATTAATTAGAAATTCAGCCATGGAGGTACAAAGCAACTCGGTCATGAATATTTAAATGGCCTGACACAAAAAATCATGAAAGGGCTGCTGAACTACATGACGGACAGGGGATATTAGGCAAGTGACTCTAATCAATAATCTCTTGATCTCTTACATATTAATACACTGCCTGCTGTTATTAAGCTCCGTAATAAGGAAGGGGAGAGAAAGTTAGTGTAGCTCTGCTGTAGGCCTCCGCAAGGCCCCCAGTGATTACGCTAACTGACTGAGAAAATGCACAGAGGAGCCGGGCCTCTGCCTCTTCAATCTAATCCAATCTTAAGGAATGGCAGCTCTGAGGAGCGCCGACTGGATAATTATTGGCGCTGACAAGGTGAGGGCGTCTGCAGGCAAATGAGCTCAGAAGCAGCCCCAGTCCCCAGACCACCCAGAGCAGGGCACGGGAACACCAGCCGCTGCTGTTGCGCTGGCGGGCAGGAGCGGGCCACCCGGGACCCCAGCCCTGCCGAGGCCTGGTGCGCCAGGGCCAGGGCGCCTGCCTGTTGTTGGGGCGACTCTGACACCAGTCGACAGATTTGCTCGGGTCCCTTTGTGCAGCTCCTGCCACGCCAAGGCCACCGAGTGAATTAAGCAGCTGAATATCATCTAAATTTATTAAGGGAGGAGCGGCGGCTCCCGCCCACAGCAATCCAGGGCTCTGCCTCTCTGGGTGCCCCTTCACCAGGGCCTCAGGCTGCCCACCCCTGATGAACATGGGGACCCTCAAGGGGACCCACACCACACCCAGGGCCCCTCTGAGCTGGAGGGGCCATGGTCCTGTCACAGGTTGTGGCTGAGCCTGGCCCTGGGTGGCGAACTGTCCCAACATCTCCTGCCTTTGGGATCTTAGATAATACTGAACCTGCAGAACCCTGGGCTGTGACCAGCACAGGAGGCACTGGGTCCCTGTGTAAAATGGGAGAACCCTGGAGGAAGGGTCCCTTTGGTCCTATTCCTTTACATGGGCTGCCTGCATGTAGGTTGGCACTGGGAAGCCACACAAAGCACCACTGTGTAGACACTGGCTCAGTGGGGCTGAAAGCCCCAGTGAGGGCCCATGAGGCTGAGCTACAGTGTGCAGAGAGGAACAGTCACCACTGGGGCTCTCAGGCTGGACCAGACCTTGGGCAGAGCTGCTGGCCACCTCACTGCTCTCTAAAACTTGACTTCTCCAGAACCCACCCCCCTGCCCTGCACCAGGGGAGAGCAGTGCCCCTCTTTATGCTGTAGAACGGGGAGCAGAGAGGAGTGCCCCTCTTTATGCTGTAGAATGGGGAGCTGTCTAATGCCAGCTCATCTTCCCTCCTGGCCTCTGCTTCCTCCAACCTGCCACAGGGGCCATGGGAAAGAGGACAGTGGGGCTCCTCTCCACCAAGGCCTCCTGCAGACAGCTGCTGGAATGCCCTCCATGATGCAGAGCGTGGGGCCTGCAGTGCTGTTTCCATTTCTGATGTCACACAGAACTGGCCCAGTGACCAGAACATCAATATGTAAGGTCTGCAATCCTCTCTGGGGCTCCACCTGGTGCTGAGGACCTAGGATTTTACAGTCAGTGGGTTCTGAGAACTGGAACCTTTCAGACTTTGCATCAGCGTCCCCAGAACATTCTCTTTAACCAAAGAAGAACCTCCAAAAAAATGGACTTTTAGAGGGAGTGGGCTTTGGACCCAGACTCACTGGGGCTGCGTCTTGGCCTCACGACTGCTGCCTATGGTCATCTGTAACTGGGGATAATAATTCTTATAGACACAGTGGCCAGGAGGGAGGAGGAGGACCAGGGGAGGCAGGGGAAGCCACAGAGGCAGGGGCACACAGGGCCCTGCTGCCTACCCAGCCAGGCCTTCGTGCTCCTGGGGCCTGAACTGCAGGCCTCCTTGGGGCCCTCTCCTGCAGTGAGCCCTTCTGAGGTCCCTGAAGTGTCCTCCTTGAACCATCTCCCTCCAGACCTCTCTGGGGTCAGGTTGGGTTTTAGTAGGGCCTGCCCCTGGGTCTCTTGTCTGTGAGACCTTCATTTACCCGTGCCCACTTCTGAGCTCCACTGTGAGTAGATGCTGGAAAGACAGCTGGCTCATTCTCCATGGAGGGAGAGCCAGTCTGGCTGAGGTGTCTGCAAAGGTCCAGGGAACAACAGCACGGAGCGGACAGCAGGGCCCCACTGTGGGGCTTCCTTGTGCGTGCTGTGATGTATTTAGGTCTTGTTGGCACGCAATGATTTTTTCTGGGCATGTGTTGCAGAATTCTTTCCTAAATGGGAAAACACAACTAATACCAGCCTAGGTCAAACCTAGGGCTAGAGGATTTGATGAGGCTTTGATTTACAAGCGTCCTCCTGGGAGGCCCATAGCTAGGTTCAATAGAAGCTGCTGCCAAAGACAGAAGAGAGAGGAGGAGCTACTGGTGGGACCTGGTTCTTGGTCCTGGACGGGGAAGGCTGAGGCAGAAGAGGAAAGAGAGAAGGCTCGAACTGCAGCATGGAAGGTAGGAGCTGAGTGACTGGAGCCCAAGAAGCATGTGAAGGAACAGGGATGTCAGCATTTCCTTCCAGGGCGTGCATCCTGGTGACACCTGCCGTTCCTCCTTCCCCAATCCAGGGAGGTCCAATTCATCTGTGAGTTTTGTTTGTTCACGTGTTTTTTATTTATTTATTTATTTATTTTAAAGAGAGAAAGGGACAGAGTGAGAGAGAGAGAGAGAGAGAATCAATTTAGTTTTTCATGTGGCTTCCATTGCTCCAACACTTTGTTGTGTATGTGGTGCTGTGGTTCAAACCCGCATCCTTGCACGTGCCAGTCAAGTGCCATAACCACTGAGCCACTGCTCCAGACCCTGTTTTCTGTTTTATTTAGTGGAAATTTTTTAAAAATTTCATGTCTGTGTCAACATGGTGCAGAAAACAAGGGGAAAAATAATGAATGCCATTGAATGGAGGCAGAAATGCCAAATCACCACAAACCACAAGAATTGGTGGCCCCTGGGGAGGACAGTTGACTGCCCAAATGAACGTGTCCTGTGGTTGAGGAGGGTACCTGTGCTGGCCCAGTACATAGGTGTCTTTCTCTGACTGTGGTCTGTTGTCCTTGGGCACTCTCTTCCTTGGAGTCCCAGGCAAGTGGGACATTCACACTTCTGGGACCTCTGTGGTTGGAACCCTCACTAGGTGGCTCCCATCTGAATCTCTCTGAGGATACAATGCTCTGGAAAGGCAAGAGCACAGCCTGAGCTCTATGCAGCCACTGTGTGGCAAGCCAGGTGAGCTTCAGTGCCACCGCAGACCCATCTCCATGGTGGGAATAGTGTTGCCACCAAAGCGTGCCAGGGGCACTGAGCAGTGGCACGGTGTAATACAGCTGTGATTTCCAGCTTATGCCCCACACCACCCCCGGGGCTGCCCACACTGGCTCAGAACGTCCCCTGTAGCCACGTACTCCATGACTCCTCTGTCCTGAGCTGGCCTGGTTCACTGCACTTCCTACGCCCTGTGTGTCTACAGCCCACAAGGGTGACACCCTCCGAGATCACTGTCCTCTCAGGCCTGCCTCATGCGCAGAGCACCTGGAGCTTACCAAGACCTGGTGTGGGACAAACGACACCCCATGGGGCCAGGCCTGTCTCCTCCACTGCATCCAGGGACACAGAAGAGCGCCTCTCTGGGCTGCAGCTCCAAAAGGGAGTAAATGATTAAGAATAAAGAAAGCCATGGGGGGGGGGGGAATGCCAAATTACTCAAGTGCAAGCCTTGTGAGTATCGTCCTCACGCTAATGGTGATGACTATGGCGATGATGACAGCGATCGTTGCCTCTCAAAGCTGGGTGCAGCAGAACATGAGGGGATGCTATGGCTCTGGGTACGCAGTCCCTTACCTCCCTCTCTTTATTGCCAAGCGGTAATGAAGTGCAAGCCAAGAAGCAAATTCATTGCAAATTGTATAAAAGATTTGGGGCCAAGATGAAGCTGTTAAAAACCACATCTGTAAAAATGGTGTAATTATTATGGGTGGGTAAAAATCTGGCAAGAATTATTTTCTTAAATAAGGCGTAAAGGAGAACAGATGTGCTGTAACTGACACTTTTTTTCAGTTTCACGAATTCTGTGAAAAGAGAAAAATCATTCTGATTATCAGATTATCCTATTTATTACAGTGCAGCGAGGGCTACAGAAAATCCTGTGGTCTCTTGTCAGTGCTTGTAGAGGAAGGTGGTCCGAGGACCCAGGTGAGCGGGCTTCCCAGCAGAGCTGCTCTGCCGGGGACAAGGGGGAGGCATTTGGGGAGTGGAGGGGACGCAATGATGGCCAAGGTCTGGAGTAGGAGGTGACAATGACATCTAAGGAGAAAGCCACAAAGGAACACCAGTGTTTCAGGGTCAAGATGCAATGAGAAAAATGACCAAAGACAAAGACAGGCGGTCTAAGTCTGGAAGTAATTACAGCCAGTGAAGACAACTGAATTCCACATTTCCGTGGTCAGTGTCTGCAAAGGCGGCGGGGAGGCTCTGGGTTGGGTTTACTTTTTGGAGCTTAGCAACATAAATTTGTTGTCCCTGATCTATTAAATACAATGGACACATGTTGGCAGGGAGGGCCAGCCACGGCCTGGAACTTATTAAGGGACAGCCTATGAAATAGTCACCTAAGTGGCCCACTGCACAATTTTAATATCCCATGACAACACTCAATTGTCAAATTCAGCTAGAGTGTCCAGGATGCTACGAAAATCAAGCCAGAAATTCCTGGATTTATTCTAGCTTTTTTTTTTCTTTCCCCCTTAAGTTAGGAACAGGAAATGCCAATAAGCTGTGAGAATCTAAGAAATAAGAAACGGGGGAAGAAAAAAGGATGGCCTAGCATTTTATGAGACTTCTGCCATTAAATCTAAAACGAATGTCTTTCACCTACCCTCGATAAAGAGGCAATGTGGGATTTTAATTGGACTTTTGGCTTTCTTCATTTGATTTAAACCAAGGTAGAATTTCAAACAATAACATGGAACACCTGGTTAACACGTTAGATGATACGTACAGTTGTAAATTGTGGTTTTAATAGTTGCTCTCGGGGGAATTTAAAAGGGTCTCATTGTTCTGTTTGGCAGATATTAAAAAAAATCAAGAAACTATTTGGGATTTAAGAGCCATGCATATGACCTCAGTGGGACTCGGCTCATGAAATTTAATCATTTGACCCCACTTGTGGCCAGTTTATACGGGAGACTCACGGTCACACGCTGGACCTCGGAGTCCTCCAAAGTCAGCGCTCAGCTGGAAGTTTACAGAAATCTGCACACTTCATGATCCTGAGAGAAGGGGTCAGACTTTGACGTCCAGGCATGGAGTGCAGCTGACGTGCTCAGGAGTGTGTGTTCACAAGCACTCGTATTTACACACTCTGCTTTTGTGCTGGTGTGAACTGAAAGGACAGCAGAGAAGAGCCTGAGTGGGCCGTTCTCTTCTTTCTCACTTTGAAAACAACCGCAGGCCCCTGGCTTCCGTCTAAGGGTTCCTGGCTGGTTTCCCTTTCCACCAGCTCCACTCCTCATCAGCAGGGGGCTGCCCTGCCTGGACTCCTAGGGGTCACCCCATATTTTAAAGTGACAGTTTTCAAAATGCCTGAGTGACTTTTGCCCTTCCCATCCAGCTGTGGCCCCACCCTGCCCCTGCCTCCTGACCCCCAGGGGCACATATTTAAAACAAAGGCCTGGGTCTTATTGCTTCCCTCTGATGGGAGCCTTGAACTTTGTGGAAACCACCACAGAGATGCCCCTTGTAGGGACCGCGCTCTGTGGCCCCCTCCTACCATCTCCTCCTGACCCACACTCCCGCCATGGCCCAGCCTGGAGACCAGGCCAACCTGGGTCACGTCGAACTGTTCCTGAGCGGACCTTTGAACAGGGACACCATGAAGAGGAAAGGGTGGGCATCAGGGGCAGGCGAGCATGGACACTGCCTTGTTCAGACCCGTTATTTTAGGACAAGAAAGCTGGAGCCCAGAGAGCTCAAGTGTCACCTGGCTGGCGCAGAGCTGGGCAGGGTACAACCCCACTGTCCTGCTCAGTGAGCTGTGGCCTGTGCCAGGGCCAGCCCTGCCACCCAGTCCCTGTCTTTCTCCTGCAGGTTGCAGGCATTGAGACCCAGGGCCTAGTTCTGGATTCTTGGCAATTCTTCTGGAAACTTCTCTGGACTCTCCTGTCTTCTAGAAAGAGGCCGAGTCCCATCTGCACCCTTTTATCATCAATTTTATATCCTGACAGGGTGACCAGTGCCTCACATAAGGTGGGTACAGTACCCTGCACATAAAGGTGCTATTGCTTCCATACAGTAGGTGTTATGCCTCATACATGGCAGGTTGTGCCCTGCACGCAGTAGATGCCCTTCCTCACATGGTGGGTGCACATACCTCTCACTTAGTAGGTGTTGTGCCTCACACAGCAAGGTGTCTACCTTGCACACAGTAGGCATCATTCCTCACACGGTGGGTGCACATACCTCACATGCATTAGGTGTTGTGCCTCACACAGTAAGGTGTGTACCTTGCACACAGTAGGCACTCATCCTCACATGGTGGACGCACATACCTCACACTTAGTAGGTGTTGTGCCTCACACAGCAAAGTGTGTACCTTGCACTCAGTAGGCACTCTTCCTCACATGGTGAACGCACATACCTCACACTTAGTAGGTGTTGTGCCTCACACAGCAAAGTGTGTACCTTGCACTCAGTAGGCACTCTTCCTCACATGGTGGATGCACATACCTCACACTTAATAGGTGTTGTGTCTCACACAGCAAAGTGTGTACCTTGCACTTAGTAGGCACTCTTCCTCACATGGTGGGCACGCATATCTCACACATCGTAGTTGTTGTGCCTCATACAACGCAGGCACAGTGTCCTGCACACAGTAGGTGCCTGCACCTCATAGGCAGTGATGCCCAGTGTTTGCTGAATGAGTCTCCCTGAGCGCTCCACTTCCTCCCTGTTGGGCCTGTTTGTCACATCTGTCCTCTTCACAGGAGATTGTGACTGGTGAGCTTGCAGGAAGGTCAGTGGGTTTTGCCACATGTTAGGCTGAGAGAGCAAGGCTGGCAGGCCAGGAGGGACACTTGTCCTCTGAGCAGCATCGTCAGGGCGAGGCTTGCTCACGAAGTCCTAAGTGTGGCTGGACTGGTCAGCAGCAGCCCACACCTGTGTCGTCACAGTGGGGCAGCACACCTGTGTGTCCAACCTTGGCAGTTCCAGCACTGCTGCCACCCAGGCCACCTGGGCCATTGTGGAAGGGAGATGCTGAAGCCCAGGACAAACTGTGCCCCATCGGCCGCAAGCCCACCCCAGCGCCCCTCCACTCCCGCCTGGCTGTTTTGTGGTTGGATCTTTGCTCTCTCGCTGTCCACTTGGGGACCTCAGGTCAACTATGGAGTCAGATAGGAGATAAAATGCTTTCATTTGCTTCCCATCATCAGGGCAGCCTCAACAAGTCCCTTGGAAACACCAGCGCCCAAAGTCAAGGCCCCACTGCTCCCAAGCTGAGTGATTCGGGTAGCTGGCTTGCTCTCTCTGGGCCTTGGTTCCCTCATGTGAAAATGGGGTGGCAATTCTGCCTGTCACAGAGTTCCATGTGTGGTACCCAGAAGGACCTGGGGGTGTGCACCATTGAGGCCCAGGGGCCGCTGGCCACTGGCGGACTGCAGGTGGCAGGCAGCGGCACGGTTGCACTGGCTGACCCTGTGGGCAGAAGAATCTGAGTCACTTGGACCTATCTTTGCAGTTCCCAGGGATTCTGATTGTTGATCCATCAGCAGCCCTGAGTCCCAGCCCGGCTCCCTAGCGCATTAGCACATTATCTAGAGTGAGCTGCTCTTGGCCAAAGGCCTCCAAACCCAAGACCCATTGTTTTTCTCCATGCGGCTGAACATCTGGTTGTCTGGGGACGGTCCATCTGGGACACCTACAAAGGTCGATTCTGGTTTCCACCCAGCCTGCTATTGAGTGTGACACTGACACTGGGCCTGCTCTGGGGCTGTCTGTGGTGATGAGGGGGTGGCCTGAGCCAAAGCCCATGGAGCTAGCAGAACAGGCAGTACCTCAGCTTCGATAGACTGCAGGGACAGGAAACTGAGTGGTAGAGGAGGCCGGGCAGGAAGTGGGGTCACATGATGGAGAGCAGGGGGCCCTTAACGTGGGGGACTCAACCAGCAGGCAGGAGTGAACCAGCAAAGGCATGATGGAGTGCTACCATGAGAGCTGTGACCCTCCTACAAGATGCCCACCTGGCCTGTGTTGCCCTGGGCTGGGCTGTCGGTGGCCCAGGGCCCCTCGGGAACTGGGCACATGCCATGAGCCTCAGATAGGCACAGGTACGGGGGCAGAAGGTCCACCTGAACTCTGGTTCCTGAGCAGGAAGGGAGCTCAGGTTTTCCTATGAAGTCCACTGGCCAAGCTGTCCTTGACTCAGGAAAGGCAATGACGGCTCTCCCTGCTGCTGCCAACACAGCACAGTGTCTTCCAGAAGGCAGCTGTGGCCAGTCCCTAGGGGTGCAACTCGAAGTTCCCCAGGGAGCTCCGAGTGGTGCCCACATGAAGCAGAGGGCAGAAAAACAAACTTTCATCTCAGAAAGATAACGACCCTGAGAGTGTCGAAGGAAGACAAAATCATGCATTTTGGCAGGAACAAATCCTAAATGCCATGTAAGCTCCAAGTGCATTTCACGTCCAGCACTGAGAGCCAGAGAACTTCAGAGGTCCTGTGTGCAGCTGTGTGCTTACTATGTATGTGTGCTTGCACACATGTGCACTTGTGCATGACCGTGTGTGCACGTGCAAATGGGTGTGTGCATACTGTGTATGTGTGTGCTAGCACATATGTGTTATTGTGGGTATCTGTGTATGTGTGTGCACATGGGTGCAGGTACACCTATGTGCATGTGTGTGCTCATACATGTGTGTTCACTTGTACATGTATGTGTATGTGCATGCACATGGGTGCAGGTATGCCTATGTGCATGTGTGTGCGTACTGTGCATGTGTGTGCTTCCACACATGTGTGCACTTGTGCATGACCGTGTGTGTGTGTGCACATGGACGTGGTGTACTTGTACATGTGTGCAATTGTGAGTATCTGTGTGTGTGCACATGGATGCATGTATGTCTAAGTGCACATGAGTGCTTGCACATATGTGTGCACTTGTACATAGCCATGTATGTGTGTGCAGCCTATGTGGATGTGTGTGCATACTGTGGATTTGTGTGCTCACACAGGTGTTCATTTGTGCATATCTGTGTATGTGCATGCACACAGGTGCAGATACACCTATGTGCATGTGTGTGCTCGCACATATGTCTGTCCTTGTGCGTGTCCATGTATATGTGTGAACATCGGAGCATGTACGCCTATGTGCATGTGTGTGCTTGCACACGTCTGTCCTTGTGTGTGTCCATGTATATGTGTGAACATGGGAGTGTGTACGCCTATGTTCATGTGTGTGCTTCAACACATGTCTGCCCTTGTGTGTGTCCATGTATATGTGTGAACATGGGAGTGTGTACGCCTATGTGCATGTGTGTGCTTGCACACATGTCTCTCCTTGTGTGTGTCCATGTATATGTGTGAACATGGGAGTGTGTATTCCTATGTGCATGTGTGTGCTTGCACATATGTCTATCCTTGTGAGTGTCCATGTATTTGTGTGAACATGGGAGTGTGTATGCCTATGTGCATGTGTGTGCTTGTACACATGTCTGTCCTTGTGTGCGTCCTTGTATATGTGTGAACATGGGAGTGTGTATTCCTATGTGCATGTGTGTGCTTGCACACATGTCTCTCCTTGTGTGTGTCCATGTATATGTGTGAACATGGGAGTGTGTATTCCTATGTGCATGTGTGTGCTTGCACACATGTCTCTCCTTGTGTGTGTCCATGTATATGTGTGAACATGGGAGTGTGTACGCCTATGTTCATGTGTGTGCTTCAACACATGTCTGCCCTTGTGTGTGTCCATGTATATGTGTGAACATGGGAGTGTGTACGCCTATGTGCATGTGTGTGCTTGCACATATGTCTGTCCTTGTGAGTGTCCATATATTTGTGTGAACATGGGAGTGTGTACGCCTATGTGCATGTGTGTGCCCAGGGCCTTGTTCAGCCACCTGGCATCAGCACTCAGACATCTGATGGGCAACCCCAGCTGAATTCTGATGGTCCCCCACCCGCACCGGCATGGCTCTGGACGTGGCTCTGAATGCCCTCTGCACATCTGGGAGGAGCCAAGTCAGTTCTCTCCACATGTCCCAGATGTTGCCCTGGCCTCCCATTGTGCTGCCAGGCACCCAGACCACGTTGCCAGCATCTTTCTTTAGCCCCACCCTCATGGCTCTCTCTTCTGCTCCCTGCCTCCCTCTCCCCTCTTCACCCAGCAGCTGGGTCCCGGAACGGGTGGCTTCTGAGGAACCTGCGCAGTCCTCCTAGATGGCGTGTCATCTAATGGCCAGTCTCCTGTGGGTCTCTCCTCAGCCTTGTCTGCAAGCCAAGGTCCCCTCTGCTCTGATTCTGTCCCCTCAAGTGTCTGCTCATCTCAACTTGTGGCCCTCGTGGCCTTTGGAGGGCATTGTCTGCATCTGCTTTCCATCCGCAGCAGCTCATGGGCACCACGAGTCAGGGCAGGGTCGCACTGCTGCCCCAGGGGATGGGGCACCCTGGAATGGGGACAATATATGGTTGATGGGTGGACACATGAGGGCAAGAGCCAGCTGTGGCCAGGGTAAGGGAGGCCCACGGGGCTCAGCCTCTGGTCAGGGCCGCACGTCTCCATGGGCAGAGCCTTCAGTACCAATTCTGCTCCCAAGCCAGTGCTCCACCCGGCAGAGTCACTGCTCGGAGCGGGCACGGGGGCGCTGGCCTGCACTTCCTGCTGGCAGCACTCACCTCGCAGCTGGTCATCTCGTTGGCTTTGCTTTCTTTTCTTTCGTAGCAGAACTTTTCACCCGTAAGGAAGACCTGCGAGTGTGGCTTCCCCTTGGCAAAATCAGGCTCCGTGGTGCAGGTTGGGTGCCGCATTTGCCCGGCAGTGGGCAGCGTGTGAGTCACGCCGCGTCCTCCCACCCTCGTGTTGGCCTTCCACAAGCGTTCATTCCAGTCTGGCTCAACGAGCTCTCCCCGGCGGGAACAGACCTGGGTGTGCACCGTCTAGCTCCAGTTCCCGACTTCCCCTGAATAATCCTGTGCCTCCTCCCTCCCCTCCTTCATTGCCTTAATCCATCTTCTGCTTTCCCACCTGCTTCCTCCTCTTCCTCTTCTTTTCTTACCCTTTTAGTAATATCTTTATTTGGATGTGGTGACTCCTGCCTTGTCACCTGAGACAGAAGAGCCCTGGCAACTCTGAGGCACAGCGCACTAGCATTGGAATGCCCCAGGTCCTCGTAGAGGCAGATCCAACAGGAGCCTGGGCAGGAGAGAGCTGTGATCCTCCTGGTGCGCCCCCTATTCCTGCCCACCGTGGTGCCAGGCTTCCTTTTGATTGGGTGCAAAAGGAAGCAGAACGTGCGGAAATTACGGTGCAGTACAAGGGAATTTAATTAAGAATATACACATTAGAATTTCAGTGGGATTGCCTATTTAATGTTACTTTATTAAGCTTTCTATCAAACCCTTTTTTATGTATATCAGTTGATATACAATTAATCTGTTCTCTTGTGAGGAAAAAGCAGCACCTGAGGTGAATGAAAACTGTCAGATGATAATAATTATAAGCAGCTGTTCACTTGGAACACCTCTGGCCTACACGGGGAATGCTGTGAGCTACCACTCCTCACAACAGCCCACCTCATTAGACTTGACCTTCCCAGCTGGGGATTTCATTTGTGTTTTTTTAATGGGTTTGTATACTGCAAATCACAACACCTTATGAAGACCGAGCCTTTGTAGCGGCTACAAAAGAGAGCATGTGAGTTTACAAAAAAGCCACAGCTCCCGCGGACCGCCAGGGCGCCCGCCGCAATGCAGGCAACTTTGGAGCCATTGGCTGGGGAGAGGCGCACCACCCCGACGTCTCGGCTGAGATAAATGCATTTCCTCGGCTTTGAAGCACCTCTGCTCCACGCAGCCACCAGCAGCAAAGAAGTAATTTTCAGTCCTGATCGCGCTTTGGAGTCTGCCGGCAGCCCACTTACAGGCCGATCTGCAAACCCCCAGAAGCCCAGGTTCCCAGCAATGCCTCTGCCGCGCATGGTGTCTTCCCGAAGACAACCTGGGACAAGCCAGCGGTGACCACAGGTCAGACCCTGGAGAAGCGCAGATTGCAGATGCAGATGGAGGCTCCCGGCAAGGGGGAGCCTCGGCAAGGCCATCTCCGGCTCTCCGCTTCCTTCCATTTGTGTTTGTAATAAACTCACTCTCATACAATTAGCCTCAATTGTTTCTATATCTTCAGAGGCAATAATACAGGTGGCCTGGGGAATACTGTAGTAATCCGTATACCTGTGTTCATTTACCCAAATCACTATGGTTACAGCTAGGGCAAACTGTTTACTGTGAGGATCCAAGAGCCGCTTTCCTGCTACTAATGACCTCTCTGCTCCTCCAATAACATCAACAAGCCGGGGAGGCTGCCCACGCCATTAGAGCCGATTGCCTCTCCAGTTACTGAGGGACTTGAGCGCTCCCTCATTTATTTCCTCTCATCTGATGTAACTCACATGCCACTTTCTTGTCTTTAAAGAAGGGGAAAAACTGTGGATTATTGATTTGCTTCTGAACAGAAGACCAACCTAAAAGCCCCGATGAATTGTCACTCATTATTGAAATTACTGAACACTAATTAAACTGGCAGCTCAAATCCCAGCAGGCCACACTCATCTGAAGCTGAAATTCAGACACTTGGGCAGTGGAAGAGAGCGAGTGTTAGCAACCACCGGGATTGTAATAAGCTTTGCATTAATTTTTGCTTCTTAAAGGCACATGGCCCTGTTTGCAGTGGCTCAGAAGTCTGCCACCCACACTAAGCAAAGAAGTACAACTGGAATGTTCCAAAGTGGAACGGCTGGCAGGGCCCCTTGCCTGGCTCTTTGCAGGGACTGGCGAATCTGATCCATGGAAGACTTTCTCAGCAATGCTCAGCCCTAGAGCCAGGTACAGTGGTGCATACCTATAATCCCAGCACTGGGGAGGCTGAGGCAGGAGGATCACTTGAGTCTGGGAGATCAAGATCGACCTGGGCAACATTGCAAGGCTCCGTCTCAAAAATCAAACAAAAAGACTCACCCCTGGTCCCAGGCAAACAACAGATCCAGCTGGCTCTGGGAGGGCTGCCCATTCCGGTGGCTTTGGTGGGAGGAAACTGAGTCAGACCCTGAGGATGACAAGGCAGGTGTCTCTGGCAGCAAACACCGAGAAGCACCATTTCAATTCGTGGAGTCTGATTCACTTCCTGGACTAAGCTTGGCCCATTTTCAGGGCTGCACACACGCACATACATATGCATGGCCCTGGGTAACCCCCTCCTTTAGCTCTGCCTAAGTGAAGCCCCTCATTTGCTCGGCTTCAAAGGGGACTCGTTCTGGGGAAGGGTCTGGTTCAAGGCTGAAATTGAGAGTTAATGTTCTAGAGCCATGGGTCCAGGGGAGTGGTTTGGCCCCAAGAAAGCCCTGCATGGAGCTCAGGCATGGGGTGACAGGTGGTGAGCTCTCAGTTGGGCATATTCAGACGCAGCTGTCCCCCAAGAGACTCCTCCTTGTTTTTTTCTTTTATTTAAGATTTTCTTTTCAAAGGGGGAAATTTACAAAGTTTAGCTTTGTCTCTAAGGACAAAAAGCTGAAAACAACAGTTCATCCATAGGCGAATGACAGGCCGGGACACACCCATGCAATGGAATAGTATTCAGCAATGAAAAGGAGTGAGCTGATCTGCTGTGCCCAGCAGAGCAGCTGTCTTTGTTAAGAACAGGTTGCTTAGGGAACTCATGTAGACTGTAGTATGAATTGACCTATTCAGACCGCTTTCTCCCAAAGCTCCTAAAGGAATGTACAGTTAGTTTTGAAATGACTAAGAGGGTGGAGTCAAAGGAGATGTTGGAGGCAGTGGCCCAGGAGAGTCCCTGATAGGCAGTGTCACCATGTGTGATAACCACAAGTCAAACACCATCTTAGAAGCATGTAAGCTTTGGGACTGGAAACTGTAGGTGTTTCTGAGTGTTTGCCTGGAGCCGAGAGACCCACTGTCTGTTCTCATAATGGAGTCTGGACCTGGGTTGGTGCACACCTCTGGCTGTCACCACGAGGGGCAGCACAGCACTGTGGGTCACCAGGAGGAGAGTGGAGCTGCCTCTGGCCCATTTCTCTGAGTTTTAAACTGCCCCAGAGGAACAAAGGAAGGGACCACAGTGCAGAATGCAGAAGGACTTCAGGACAGCTGGTCCATGCTGCAGCAGGGCTTCCTCCCTCCGCCTGAGTCCACACACAGAGGGAGCTGGGGAACCGCCTTCCCTTCATATTTTTTTTTAAAGTTCTATTTCATTAATTTTTAAGAAGCCACACCGGGCATTGTGGTGGACACCTGTAATCCCAACGGCTCAGGAGGCCAAGGCAAGAGGATCGCGAGTTCAAAGCCATCCTCAACAACTTAGTGAGGCCCTGTCTCAAAATAAAAATTAAAAAAAAATAAATAAATGGGCTGGGATGTGGCTCGGTGTTGAGCAGCTCTGGGTTCAATCCTTGGGACCAAAAAGAATAAAAAAAGTTATCTGATCAAAGGGAAAATAAATTTAGGACAGGAGAGCATGTCCAGATCAGGACACCTAGACCACAAAGACCCTGGGCACCTGGTAGCGGGGTGGAACTGGCACCATGAGCCACCCCCGGGCCGGTTTCCAGGGCAGGTGAGATTGCAGGCGTCTCAGACGACCATGGCACAGAAGTGTCCGGCGTTCTCCAGGGAGCAGGTTGCAGCTTGTCCCTCTCCTGCGCATATTGCTTTGCTTTTTCTTTGCTGGACGGAGAGTGAGAACTTTCATTGCTAACAGTTTAATGGTAAGTCTTAAATTTAAATGTACATATTATAACAAAGATGAAATTAGATGAATAAGATCCTCACTCCGTGTCTCTACGAGGAAACGGATCCGGGATCATTGTCCCTCCCAGAAGAACTTGTCCACCTCATCTCTGGCTGCAGTCACACTGGGGACTAGGCTTCAACAAACGAATTTGAAGGAAAGTAGAAATATTCAGTCCATAATATATATCTAAAAGCTAATACTCTTTCAATTATTTCATTAACTCTAGAGTTCTACTCAGCATTAGAAACAATGATAGTGCGGCCTTTGAAGGTAAATGGATGGCGATGGAAGAAATCGTGCTGAGTGAAGTCAGCCTGATGTAGAGAGCCAAGGGCCCAATGTCTTCACTCATCTGTGGAGGCTGGAGCTAGACCCTGGCCTGTGTGAAAGATGCTCAACTCTCATGTATTAGACCCAGAAAAGGTGTAGTGACACACAACCTAAGGCATTGGTAGAGATGTATTGGGAAGGACGGGGGAAGGATAAGGTTGGGATATTGGGGGGCTCATATTGCTTCATTGGAAGCATTTCTGATTGTTCAACAAATACATTTCTTAATAAATAAAAAAAATAATAATTTTACAATTTCCCATTATTTCCTTTTTCGCTGTTCATCTCTGCTTCCTTAGACTTTGAGCATGGTGCTTTTCCTTCTCGCTGCAATGTACCGCTCAGGGAGCAGACACCCCGGTTGCTTTCTGTCTGAAAACACCACACCTTGGCCTCCTTCCTTCATGAAGCCCTGATGGAGGCAGACGGCAGGGCCAGCGCCCTGATGTCAGTCAGGGTCCCCGGGGCTGTCCAGGAGGAGGAGCATCTGCCATGGGCTCGCTGTGGGGATTCTGCTTGTCCCTTCTCCCTCGGGCAGCCCTCTGTGCTGCCAGATTCTGCGCTCTGCCCTCTACGTCTGCAGCTCCGACGAGCTCCTTCTGGGTGTGGGTTCATTTTTGACCGATTCTGCTGGGCACTGGATTTGAATTTTAAATCTAGCTTATCCCAGGCTTCAGTTCCAGGAAATGCTGAGTTATGATCAGTTGCAATATTGTCCTGCGTGGTAGCCACGTCAGCTCTGCCCCTAGTTGAGGACCTTCTCCGGGTCCTGCGTCCCACCTCTCGGCTCTGCTGCAGTCCACCTCGCTGTCTTGGTTCTGTCTCTTTCTTACTTACCTGATTTTCATCAGTAACTCATTAATTATTTAGTAAACTACTGAGCTTTTCCATAACTACACTTTGGTTTCTCCAATCTCTTGTTGGTTCCGTGTTTTTAGAGTGGCGTCTTGTTTCATGGCCACCTGATCTTTCATCTGAGATTTTTGTTATTGTTCCTTACATTTTTAAAAACATGCATTTGAGGTTTTAATGCTTATTAATGACATTCTACAGATTATGCCCAGATTTCAAGAGAGAGGGTAAGAGTGGTGGCTTTCCAAGTGTCCCAGCAGGTAGGCCAGGCACCCCCTCCCCTGCCTTCCTCCTGTAGCAGAGGCCACTTCCCTCTGCTCTCCAATAAAAACCGTCAAACTACGTCCAGGGATTATGGTTTAAATAAGACAATACTGACTTTATCTGCTGTGTACAAAAGAAAGGACGGAAAGGAAAGGAGAGGAAAGGGGAAGGAGAAGGAAAAGAAAGAAAGAACAAACGACGTCCAGGGGGTTAAACGTCAGAACTCATGGGCTCTTCCCAGGGAGAACCTCCAGGACTCAGGGGTTCCAAAAGGGCTGAGGGACTGCAGCAAGTCTGGGGAGAACGTCTGGAACCTGGGCGCCTGGTGGCCCTGGCTGAGCTTCTAGGGGAAGCCCCTGCGGACCGCATTCCCGTCTTGGTTCCTGTGGGTTTCAGAGAGCTGCGGGGATCTGAAGGTCTCGTCTGCCCCCTGAGGCAGGGGAGGCTGCAGGGTGGCCTGCTGCTAAATGAACTGGCACAAAATGGATTCAGTAAGTGACTTTTAAGGGTGGGGTTTAAGAACAGAGATGAAATGCAGCTGTCAGCGGGTGCTCTGAGCAGTGTGGACGGGAAATGTGGTTATGCAAGCGCTAGAGAGAGACTGAAGACCTGAGTGTCATCTCCCAGCTGCACACCGACTCCCAGCCCGGTCACGGGGCACCAAGGTCACTGTTCGGTGGTGAGCTGGAGAGGAGAGGGCAACTGCCGTGGCCAGGACCCCGCCCGGCGTCTTTCCAGCCGGTGGCCCAGTTTGCAGGCCTGCACCCTCGCCAGAGGAGGACTTGGTGAGTGGTCAGCATGCGCTCCTGCCTGGGTGGCACGCTGGCCTCCGTGCAGCCTCTCTCTCCCAGGACTCGCACAGGGGACTTGGGAAGCCAGATCCTGTGCGGCAGTTGCCCTGGTACAGGCTGCTCTTCGACGGGAGAGCAGGATGTAGTCTCGAAAGACTACAAGAGACGGCAGAATCCTTCCCGAGCAAGTCACAGGCCTTCCTGGGGACAAAGAGGAAAGAAGAGATTCGTACAGGCCCCACGGGCTCTGGAGATTATGGAAAGCAGCCCTAAAATTTCCCCAGGGCTCTCCAGCGAGGGCACATGGCTGCCCCTGGGATGGTGGAAGAAACACCCAGGGCTTGGTGAACTGATAAGGAGGACACTTCATCAGGACCTGCCACCCCAGTCCAGGGCTGCCCAGCCTTCTGTGGAAGGGGACCCAGGGAGTGAATGCTGACCCCCACACAGGAGGTCCTCGGCCACCCCCAGCAGAGCTGTCTTTTGGGGATGCGTACAAAAGGCTGTGGCATGGATGAGTGTGACTTGCTGTCTGTCCTGGTGGGCACCTCGCAGCCCCTCAGGGCTCCTCAGCCACGCTCTGTGCGGCGACCCCAGCACCTCCTCTCCAGGGGAACCGTGGCTCCCAGCAGCTGAGACCTTGCTCAAGGTCATGTGGCTGTATCAGGTGTGAGCAGTGCCCAGAGAGCTGCCCCTGTGGGTCAAGGGGCTGCCCATGATTTATCACCCTTGGGCCATCCTCCTGCAAATGCCGCCTCCCGCTTTCATCTGTCTGTTCTCACCCTGCTCTTCGCTAGTCAAGGCAAAACTCTGAGCTAAAGAGAGAGCTGTTTCCCACAAGGACAAGCATACACAGACCTCTCTGCAATGTCCTCCGTATCTGCTTAAACAGTCGGAACTGAGGACTTCAACTTTGAAATCCGTGTTTCCTGAGACCGGAGTAGATGGGCTTAAAGAAGCTGAGCCACCTGCAGCCAGGTGGGCATCTGCACAGCACTCCCTTGCTCCTGTCCCTCCTCGAAGGGTGCAGCTGGGGTCTCTCACAAAAGCCAAGAGACCACCGGGAGACCCAGCACCCGTTCAGCTGGCTCCAGCAGCGCAGACCTCCATGGGAAGATTCAGCCCAGGACCGGAAAACTCCTGTTCTCTCCTTGAACTTCTACTGCAGGTCCTGGGAAAGGAGCCACTGCAGGACCTGGGACTGCCTGCAGCACTCTGGGTCCTGGGTGAGCGCGTCCAGACGGTGGAATCGGGGTTGCTGCTTCCTTGCACTCTGAGCTGGAAAATAGAGTTCTCTCCGGGACCAACTCTGTCCAATAAAAAGAGAATGGGAAACACCTATGTGATTTTGTATTATTTGAGCATCCACTGTGTAAAAGCAAAAAAGAAACAAGTGGAATTAATTTTATATTTTATTTGCTTCCGTGTAGACTAATTGTTACCATGTCAGCATGTAATCAATATAAAATTATTAAGGAGCTACTTTCATTTTTCATGAGGTCATTGGACTCTGGTGCCTATTTCACACACACAGCTCCTGTTGAGTCACCTAGCCCCAGGGAGGGCTACACACTGGCCCAGGCTGCCTCCACCATGCTGAGCATATCTGGAGGACGCTGCTGTGCTTCCCAAGACTGTTCCTGGACTCTTGACCTTCCAGGTGGCCTCGCATTCAGGTGTCCCCTGGCTGAAGGCTCTGAAGTGCGGGCCCCCTTCCAAGGCTCAATGGTGCACTGATATCACAGAAAGACTCTAAACTTTCGTCTTCTTGATGTGGCCAAATGCTGTCCAAGCTTATCAGGTCACGGAAGCCTGCTAATGCTTGCTGTCCAGGACACATGGCCCTGGCACATACCTCAGGGACTTGTGTTTGAGGGGAGCAGGGCAGAGCACTTCGTGAGCATACTGTGGCTACATCTTAATTTCATTTTCAGCTCCTGGAGTCTGTTCTAACAACAAACCTCAACTTACTCATTCAGCAATTGGTATCTGGCTTTCCCTGTGGGCCAGGTGTGGCCAAGAGGTTGGGACACTGTGGTAGGTA
Source organism: Aplodontia rufa (assembly GCA_004027875.1). Lineage (NCBI taxonomy): Eukaryota > Metazoa > Chordata > Mammalia > Rodentia > Aplodontiidae > Aplodontia > Aplodontia rufa. Next base: position 83,831 of record PVKS010002930.1, on the reverse strand, counting down.
CCCCAGACGAAGCCAGTGCAGAGTGACCACTCCTGCCAGGGTGACAGGCAGCCAAAGGTCATCGGGTTGCTCATTTGTATGGGGTGTTGGGAACATGAGGCCCAGCTGGCTTGTAGAAGAATTGGTGGTAAACAACTCTAAGGGGTCCAGCTGGCTTGTAATTAGCAAATTGCCTGACCGCATGACTAAGCTATTCGGCCACTCATTTGTTTCAATTGGGGAAAGGTGTTTGCACTGCACCCCTATTGGTTGTTGTAATGGATAAATAGAGTAGCAGCTAGTCAGGTAAAGAAGGTAGCCAAAGGAGAAGCAGTAGCCTGAGAAGAGCAAGCAAGCAGCCCTGTCCCGAAGGAAGAAAGCAGAGAACCAGAGAAGAAGGCAGCCAGGAGGAAAGCAGCCCTGTCCTGAAGGAGGAAAGCAGAGAAGAAGCATAGAACCGAGAGATCAGCAGAGACGTCGGAGAGATCAGCAGCAGTAGAAGATGCAGGTCCCGTGTTCCGGCTGCCGGCGTTCACCCCCTCGTTCCAGGCTCCCCGACCCTTCCTAACTCAGCCCTCGGGGAACAGCCCAGGTCCACCAGGTCGTTCTGCCCGCTCTGGAATGCTGCGGGGAGCAACTCCTCTTCCCTGGTCCCCAGACCTGTCCTGTCGGCCCCCGGTTCCCAGTGTCCTGTCAGCTCCCTGCTCTGGAATGCTGCGAGGAGTGACATGGGGTTCATGGCAGAGCCTTGGTATATAAAAGTTAGCTGTGATTATCTCACGCAGGTGGCCCACTTGAGCCGTCAGCTGCCCGTGTGGTACCTAAGAGGCCCTGGGCGCTGAAGCTGGGTGAGGTCAGAGATTCTGCCTTGGCCACAGTTTTACTTCCTAGATCTCACTCTGGGAAAACCAGGGTGTGTCCAGCAAAAGTCCCAAGAATTGGGAATAGCCATGGGCAGCCAGCAGGGCGACTGTCAGTGTTCTTAAAACATACGTGCACTTCATGGGAGCATGGGGGCTGTTATTGGTTCCTGGACTCCAGACATTCTGGTGGCCTCACTAGGGTCTTGGGGTGGGGAGAACAAAACCAAGTGGGGAAGCTGGGGCACCTCTCATGCGTTTGTTCCGAGCAGGGAAACATGAGGCCGTGCTACCCTGGGGTGCTGCCTCTGCTCAGGGCCGGTCCTGGTTCTACCATCCACACTTCTGTTGTGGAACAGAACCCTGGAATCACTCCTCCACGTCACACCAGGAGCCAGGGCTCTAGGAGTGAAAAAACAAGAATCCTGGCATGGCTCCTTCTTACTCCAGACCTCACTCTGCATCCGAGTTATCCAAATGAATCTATCCCTAGTTGAGAATCTGAGAGCCCAAAGGTAACGGGCACAGCAGAAGGGCTGCTGACCCTTCCCTCTGTGACATGCGTCAGTCTGTCCTTGAGACTGTGGTTGAAAAATGGAGTATGATAGGCTGGAGCAGTGGCTCAGGGACCTGGGTTCCAACCCCAGCACCACGTACACAACGAAATGTTGGAGCAACGGAAGCCACATGAGAAACTAAATGAAACTGATTCTCACTTTCTATCTCTCACTGTCCCTCTCTTAAAACAATAAATAAAAAAAAAAAAGAAAAATGGAGTGTGATTCATAGGCTGCTTTTTAAGTTACTGCTGAAACTTCTCTCCAACGCCATTCATCATAAAGCACACAGTTATTTCAAAGTTTCAAAACTGCATGAGACACCAGACAAGCAGAAAGCCCTGTGTGCATGTGCACACACACGCAGCTCCTGAAGAGCCATTCCAGACTCCAGACCCTTAAAAGCATTACAGTAGCATAGTGCCAAGTTTACATTTTTAAAGTTCCTTAAATGCATAATTATCCAAAGCTCAGTAAAATCTCACCAAAGTGTGCATCTAACCACTCACTTTTTTATGAACCTTTGGGACTAGAATATCTCATGTTAAAAAGCACAGACCTGTCTCCAGGAGCCTGGTGATCACAGTAGGACCCTGGGCCTGAGAGGGTCCCTCCCCACGGAACCCAATGAAAGACCCTTATGTGCATGCGTGCCCAGGTGTATGCTGTAGCAGTTCATAAGCCAAGGTCCTGACCTGGAAAGACCGCTTGACCACGGCAGAAGAAGGCGGGCTCCTCAGAGAGATTTCAGAAGCACCGAGGGTATGTTGGATATGCCTCCATTCAGCTGCTGCTATCTGCAGGAGGCCAGTGGAGACTCGGATGCCCATGCCATCTGAAGTGAGCTGCTTCTTTCCTTGTTCCCCAAGGCTCCAGAGCCAGCCCTGGATGGGCCCTGCCCAGAGTGTGGCTTTCAATGGCCCTGCAAGGCTGGAAGAGCACTGAGGGAGGGGTACCCTGCCTCCAGCCCTGGGAGCGATGGTGCTTCCTGGTTCCTCCTTGGAGAGTTTCAGCCACACAGATAACTGAGCTCAGCTTTAAGCACCTGCCCAGTCCTCATAGCCCAAAGCCTCTCTGGGGCATGCTTGCTAAGTGTCCCAAGGCTCAGTTGCAATGCCTGCATCAGTGGCCCTGGCTCGTTGCTCGTCAAAGCCTCGGTCTTCAGGAAGCCAGTTCTTGCTCCTGATTTCTGCCTCACTGTCTCCGTGGAGGGCTTGCTGGGTTCAAGATGATTGCAGTTCCTCCGGCCTGGGTCTAGGTAGTATGGGAAGGAATCTTAGGGAATTCCAGCAGAGGCTTGCTGAATTGGCAGTGGTGGGTTGACCATGGCTGTTTGCCCTCTGCTCAGATGTCAGTTCTTGAGTTTGGCTGACAGAGCAGGATCTGCTGGCTAAGGCCAAGTCAGGGAGGAGGCTCAGGGATGGCTCCCCGTGCTGTGGGTTCTCTGAGCCGTGGTGCCGGCCTGCAGTCAGGATGCACCGCCCGAGCCTGGGCCTTATAATGATGGGAATGAGGAACCTACAGAAGCCACCCTGTGATTTGGCCAAGGAGGAGCTGCCCATGTGA